>JASEVX010001354.1:0-17907 GCA_031761405.1 Serripes groenlandicus
CATAGCGGAGTCAACAACCGTGGGTGTTCTACGATGCTATCGATACTGTCGTTAAAAAGTCTCTACACGACATCATGAAGTAAAAGTACGACTACACAGAACAGTACGATCAAAATATATTTCAACCTGTGAACACATGAGCGCATTTTTAAATTTCCGGTATAGCCTCTGATGAAGATATCTCTCCTAGTCTGGAACACACATATATAACTATCAAAGAGAAACATTCATTAAAGGCATATGAGTCCTTTCCTGGGGAAAAGTTACACGTTAGACAGTGTAGGTTTAGATCACCCTACACATCTACTCCTTCATAATATTATCAGAACATATCAAAGTTGACAGTAGCTTATGTCGGTAATATATAAACAGTATAGATATTGATCTCACTGTGCCGAAACACAGGCTGATCTTGACCTCAACTGTACGCAACTGTCAAATTATATAATGTTCTCATGGACTGGCTTATATCAAATCTATCTGAACCTGAAATGAATGCTATGAATAGACATGTTCCAGAGAGAACGAGTGAGTGTGAGCGTATTACTTCAGTGCTTGTGTATACCTTAACTGCGGGTCTGATTCCAGTCTAGCGCTCTCTAGTGAAATATATCTCGATCCGAGACTGAGTCTGACCTCTAAGTAAACACACTTGAGCCAGTCTAGATATAACGATTTGTAGAACTCAGTTTCTCTTAATTAACCTTTTCCCTCATATAGACGCTTTCTGACGCCTCTGCCGCAGACGGTTTTTTGAAAACATAGTGACAAAAGAAGAAATTGCACAAAACGTGCAATTTCTCCTTTTGCCACAATGTTTTCCACTTTTCGTCATCGGTTATCCATTCAACTATGGACAAAAGTTTCAAAGTCGTCTGCTGCAGAATTGTCGTATAAGGGAAAGAGTTACTATTAACGAATGGAGAATATACCAAAGGGAATTGGATACATTAAATCCATTAAACCACTTAACAGTCATATACAGACCGTAATGAAACAGTTGTCCAATCAATTATATATTGGGATTTAATTGGATACAACTGTCCTTTAATACTTCGTATTAATAGTCCCTGTTTACTGATATGGTATTTCCTTTTAATAGCAAAACACTTATCTATTTGTTTGTCAATGTTAAACTACCATCCTGTAAACTTGAAAGGAAATTTAAACAAAGAGTATAAAACATTGATGAAAAATGAACACCACATTTCTGTTATCTGCTGCAATATTCTCAAAGTCGTATATATCTCTTTCGTCAAAAAGTTATCTTATGTTGTCATGACTGTACGAGGTGTACTGTCACTCTTGTTTAATTGTATTATATTGTAATATGGGCCGATGGCCTAAATACTTGAAATAAAATATGTCTGTCTATGTCCCTGTTGGAACCAAAGGTGGCAAATAGCGAATCTTTAAAACAACGTGGAAAAAATAGTCAACGTCAGTAATAGGCTGCAATGTATCTCAGCAGCGTCTGGCGATTTTAGGTCTTCGAAAAATGAAGTCTCAGGTGGACCCACGCATATGTCTGAGATTTCATTGTTCATATGAGCCCGTCCGAGTTGACGTTTGTGAAGATGATGCCAAAGGCAATCAAAGGCAATTAGCAATTATTTAGTTGATTTTTGTTTGGAAGAGTCGACTTTCAACATGGAAGAGTCGCCTTTCAACATGGAAGAATCGCCTTTCAACATGGAAGAGTCGCCTTTCAACATGGAAGAGTCGCCTTTCAACATGGAAGAGTCGCCTTTCAACATGGAGGAATCGCCTTTCAACATGGAAGAGTCTCCTTTCAACATGGAATCATCGCCTTTTAACATGGAATCATCGCCTCAATATGGAAGAATCGCCTTTCAACATGAAAGAGTCGCCTTTCAACATGGAAGAGTCGCCTCAACATGGAAGAGACGCCTTTCAACATGGAAGAGTCGCCTTACAACATGGAAGAGTCGCCTTACAACATGGAAGAGTCGCCTTTCAACATGGAAGAGTCGCCTTTCAACATGGAAGAGTCGCCTTACAACATGGAAGAGTCGCCTTACAACATGGAAGAGTCGCCTTACAACATGGAAGAGTCGCCTTTTTGAAATTAGGCAATTAAAAGGTTAACTTGCCGCGATATCATGTTTTCTACTCCACAGTGGACTGTGTTTGTGCAAAGCATTTTTAGAACATATGTGACGACTTGTCGAAACATGCAGATTCAGATCAAGTAGGCAGATCCGTAGGTTGATCTTGATCTCAAATTGCCCTCAAATTTGATTACCTTTAGTGCCACTCCTTTTACCATATCCTTACGGTTTTTGTGTAAAAAGTAAACTTTGTTTGAATAGTGTTATACTTCCAATCTTCAGTATTTCCTGGGTAAATACCAGTACTACCGGTATTATTTATCCTGACACCGATTGTATCTAACCAGTTCAAACATTCAACAGTATTACGCGAACTAGTGTGGAACAAAGTAACGCCTCCGCTTATCAAGCCATCCGATAACAAAATAGAGGTAAAAATACTTTGTTACATGTTTTTTAAGGGACGGTTTGGAAATAAATGTGTATATATATTATATGTACGATAATAAAACTTGCCATAGGCAGCCGCAAAAGGGGAAGACAAAATATGGCTGCTGGACACAGAAAGCTGCTTAATACAAATCACAAAAAGAAGAAAATGTTGTTTTTGTTAATTGTTAAGGGCTGCTTAAAACAAGCAAGCTTAACACAGTTTCAAAGAGTTGGTTGCTTAATAGAGGTGACCGCTAACAGTTTGTGACTGTACATTTTCACATGTTTTTTCAGTGGATAATCGTGAAATAACTGTTTATCTATATACTGATAAACTCATTGTGGACACATCAAGGAAATTAATTAATTTAAGTAATTAAGGGAAAGTAGTTTGTTTCGAGATAAGATCAAGGTATAATTCCGTTTGTGAATACAAATAGAGATATTTTCACTCGCTTCAAGTGCATAGCCACACGTGAATATCCGAAACAATCCATCATTCCCGATCTTTATCCGAAACAGTCTATCATCTTCGACATATTCCCAGCACAATTAGTTACAACAGCGCATGTTTATAATCACCAAGATAAAAAAAAAGAAACAAACAAAAACGATATATTAATCCTAACAAATGAATACTCACTAATAATCAATTCACAATAATTTCACCCGTACACCATACCTAAAATATGCATAAACTATCCACTACTACACCTTTTCGTTCTATCCGATGTTATCGATAATAAAATGACTTGAATAGTTATTTCGATATGATGAATATCCATGCAGCAATTTCCACTTCCACAACTAGCATGCACTCGTTTACTATATTCTATGTATAAGTGTGTTGACTACTAACTCGCTCCCTCACGTCGAATTTTCCAGATGTTGTGTGGCACAGTATTACACGCCTAGTACACCATTGATTTCCATCGATTCATTCATATAACATGTTGCTGCGGTATCCGACAAGTGAGCCGTCCCGCGAGAAAACCAACATTGTGGACTTTGCGTAAAGCATCGTCCCGGATCAGCGGGTTTACTGTTTCAGGAATCATTACTCTATACCTCTATCCCCCTGATACGGAATGTGTCGGCCCGGATCAGTCTGCGCGGAATGCGCAGGCTGATCTGTGTCGATACATTACGCAGAGACCATAATGTTGGTTTTCTCGCGGGACGGCTCATGTGTGTTTCGTATCAATGTAACATCACTCGGGACCCTTTCATATCTGCAGACGCGTTTCGACGCATCTACAGTAGACGACTTTAAAAAAAAAAAAAAATGTTGCAAAATGAGAAATGGCTCGTTATAAGCAATTTCTCCTTTTGCTGCAATGTTTTCAACTTTATTCATTAAATAGTATTTCGTTTATAGAGAATGCCAATATATTCAAAGTTGTCTTCAGCAGATTTGTGAAATGTGGGAAAGGATAAAGTCGGATAAAGTCAATTGAATCCAAAGCAAACGGTCATGTGTCTATATTATTGATCTGCATATGTACATTTGTGCATACATTTAAATTATCATAGTTTTATCACAACATTGAGATGTTAACGTCGTCCGCAACAGAGACCTGTTTTAGGAGAAGTACGTCCCAAGGCCTGACATATGTTCTCCTTGATCCAATGTTTCTGAATGGACCACTGAGGTTCAAACATATGCCATATGGGAAAATTGGATATTGAGTGCAATTAATACGAAAATACCTGATTATTTTTTATAAAGGCAAACGATAGTTAAAATTTACAAAGCTTTGTATAGAGTTTCAGGCTTCGATGCTTTTGTCACACAGAAAGCTATCTACTCGTCGCTTCATTGGATTTGTTAACAATCTTATGTCATGTGTTCTACGAACTAAATATGAGTCATTTGCGATCAGTGTAAATCGAGATCAGCAGTCTGACCCGGCTCTATAATGTTGGCTGCTCAGCTAAACATTTTTATCTTGATATTTCTATAATTGACTATTTTACTCCCTCAAATACAAAGCTGGACACGCCCCTTTTAGAAATTCAGCATTGACACTCGTAAGACAGTCCACTATATCATTTACATGTAATTTATATGAATCAGTCCATGGGAAAATATACACGTCTGAATCTCTGATCAAAATAGGTTCGAATAAACCCGTACGTCTACCCCGTCTTATTAAATTCCGCACAAGTTGTCATCAGCGTCTAGCAAGCTAATATGTATGATATGTGAACAGTGGAGATCTTGACTAAACTGTGTTGATGGACACGCCGATCTTGATGTGCACTGTACGTTAGAGCTAAGCTGTACCTTTTCCCATGGACGGGATCATATACTCTTCTGGTGAAGTGAAGCTGACCAGAGAATACAGACAAATGACCTGTCAATCAATATTCATAGCTTTAACCCTTTCCATCATAAAACACTATCTGGTGCAGACGACAATAAAAACAATAAATTACAATAAAAACATGGAAAATATATCTAAATACATGTTTAATCATTTAATTGTGTTTAAATCAATATGATTTTACGTCTTCTGTCACAATTTTTACAAAAGTCATATGCTGTATATTCGTCAAAATACATGGTTAGCCTTTTTCCTAACACAGAAGACACTTTAACTCTTTCAGCGCCAAAGGCAATATTGAGGTTTTTGCAAACAATACTGATTCAGGCGAGTCAGCTCGTAACGAGCTGTCTCACCTGAAATCAGTATTGTTTGCGTTTTATGTATCAAAATAGTCCAAACTTTTATTACATGAGAAATGGACACACCCGATTTTGAACATGGAAGAGTCTACTTTAAACAATTCGGGCGCTGAAAGAGTTAAGTGTCTGTAGCTGGCGATTTTTAAAACATATTGCAGAAAAATAAGAAGAGATTGCTAACGTTTTTTTTTTCTTCAACAGTTTACGCAAACCTTTCAATCTGAAAGCACATCTGATTGCCCTAACCTAACAAATGTTATCGTATTCCTTCAAACCAGAAGACCCTTCAATTAGAAGATGGAAAAATGGCTTATACAGAGCCCGGGATAAGATGGATCGAGTGATAAGATCTTTCCGCCGATAAATCTCCCATGATACTTCATAAAACCCTATGTTGTGGATGCTCTCGTATTATTAAGTCGATTCTGTTGAATACCCGTAACGTAAGGTTTGTATGTGGAGTTGTGATACAGAATATGAAATGCACAGTGTATCTAGAGCCCCCTATACTTAACACTAATCAATAGAACAGATTGGTCATCTTTCCGGACCCAAGAATCAATGACAATTTCACGGTCACGTTATATTAACGGCCGGATAACCATCAGCATTATCTCCCCTGTGATATATTTAAAATGAGCCACGGTATACGAAAAGGGTCCTTCAGCATCACGTTAAGGTGTGTACAGCTTGCGGGGCGAGCTACTACACCTTTATAATTTTAAAAAGGTGACGCATTGGGCTATATGTTCTATATACAAACGACCAGTACAGGCTCTGGCGAGACTGTGACTTTACACAGACACGCGGAGTCTTTCCTGTTCGCACACGCGAACATATTTCCTTCTTCGTCCGACGACCCTCAGATATAATTGTGATAACGATGAATAAATTGATTGTGTTCCATCTCACAGACTCTCTGCTAGTATTTTCGATATAATAAGCTGCGATTCCAAAGCAAATCATATTTATTTTTCGACCAGTTTAAAAGTCGGATCAATGTTACACACTTTACAAAAAAAAAAAATGACAAACATTGTTTACACGGATCGGATTGCATATATTCGCATATATGTCCTCTTATAGACACTTGCATGCTGACGCTTCTGCAGCAGACTTTAGAAATCATAGTGCAAAAAGGAGAAATTGCCTATAATGAGCAATTGCTCCTTTTGCCACAACGTTTCCAACTGTATCAAATAACTAAACCCTTATTGATGGAGATTTTTAACGTTTTTGCCAATATGTTTTCAAAGTCGTTTGCTGCAGATGTTTTTTATGTTGGAAAGGGTTAACCATCTGGACTGGATCCGGTCAGCAATGAGCGTGAAATAAATACGTATATATGTGCCGCGTTTAGCGATTTGTAGTCTTAATGACTCTCCGTAACGTGGGTCATATAAGCGTAAATGGGGCTAAAGCTCCAGTGTTTTGTATGATAAGAATACTCTAGAACTTAATAACGACATGGACGGACAGTGAAGGCTCGGGTGAGACGATATCATCTCTGTAATAGACGCATTACGAACCTAAACTCGCTAGACGCGAATCCTGTGTATTCGGGAGATAAAGTATTAGCTATTCGTGTTGCCGAAGTACTCCTACGGGAGGCCTATCCGTTTCCGGTATGTGGTTAAGAAAAAAATCCAATTTCACGTTTCCACTGCTCTTATAAGTTGTGTTTGAAGTTTTATGTAGAACTCTCCATTTGTTATAGATGTTTTTTTAATAAGTAAAAAGTAAAAAACACATTTGTACTAAAATGTGTGGACTGTTGCCAGCCTACGTAAACAGAAAATGAACACATCTGTACAACGTGTGAAATACGAAACGTAATAAATAGCCCCGCAGTCAGACTCCGATCTGTACAATGTATACAATGTTTCATATCATGTTACAATCAAAATAAATAGACAGTTCACCTTTGTGTATAGGGTGTTGATAGAAAATAACTTTACCCTTCCACATGTTGATCACTGTATAGTCAAATAGGCCACATGTTGATCATTGTATAGTCAAATAGGCCACATGTTAACAGCTTTCCACTTGCTGACCCATTGTGACGCATAGCCACAGACGACGTTTGAAAACATCGTGGCAAAAGAATAAATTGTTCTCCTTGTGCCGACATGATTCAAACTCTAGGTGTTGCTGTATAAAGGAAAGTGTGACAACATTACGGAAAACGTGAAGAAAATACCCGTTGTTGGCAACTTCTAGTTTTCACAAAGATGTTGTTGTACTTTTCCCACACTGTTGAATAATATCAACACTAATACTTTTAACATTTAATAAGTTATTACTAAGTTATTGAGTAATGGTTGCTGCACATTGATACGACTTCGAAAACATTTAGTCAAACATATGGAAACTCTCTTTAAATGAAGGAACGATTCTTGTATAAAGTTGAAATTATTTTGGCAACAAGAAAAAGTGCTCATTATGAGCAATTATTCGTTTTGTCATAATGTTTTCAAAGGTAACCTACTGCAGTGGAGTCAGCAACGTCTGTATGAGGGAAAGGATTACACAAGGTACAAAGAGAAGTCTCTGGCCAAAGTCTTAACCATTTCCTTCATATAAACGCTTTCTGACGCTTCTGCAGACGACTTTTATAAAACATTGTGAAATAAGGAGTAATTAGTCAAAACGAGCCATTTCTCCTTTTGCCACAATATTTTCGATTTTTTTCAGTAATCATTCCTTCATTTATTCAGATGTCTTGTATGTTGGAAAGGGTTTCGAGTTCGCACGTGTAACACGCCCCTCTTGCACATGCCGCGGTTATTATAAGAATGTAGGACCATTGTTTGATGACATGGCTTGTAGCTGGGTTACTAATATATATTAGTAGTACCTGCTTGTACTAAATCTATACCGAATGTTGGGGTTTGATTAAACATGCCCTGATAATTGAAAATCAACAAAACAGAATAACAATACGAAGGAAAATGGTAGACGTCTATTATTTACTGCCAGTCAATTACAATGGAACAATATTGTTTTTGTGAATCGAATACAATCACGTCGTTTTTTTGAGTTATATCATTGTTTTTCTTATTGAATATACGTCATTTCTTGACAAACTCAGAGGAACATAGACACAAACCGAGAATAAACACAGGAGGGCTCGTGGATGGGAAAAAAGGATATGACAGATGAGAGAGACAAAAAAAAGTGAGAGAGAGGGTGAGGGAGAGAGAGAGAGAGAGAGAGGGATGAGAGAGACAGACAGACATATACACATATACAGAGAGAAATATATATATATAGGGGATAGACAAACATACATACATTGAGAGAGAGAGAGAGAGGGGGGGGGGGGGGCGAGAAAGAGAGCGAGAGAGAAGAGAGAGGGGAGATAGAGAGAGGGAGAGAGAGAGAGAAGAGATAGAGAGAGAGAAGAGAAGAGAAGAGAGAGAGACATAGAGAGAGACAGAGAGAGAGAGAGAGAGAGAGAGAGAGAGAGAAGAGAGAGAGAGAGAGAGAGAGAGAGGAGAGAGAGAGAGAGAGAGAGAGAGAGAGAGATATAGAGAGATAAGAGAGAAAGAGAGAGAGAGAAAGAGAGAGAGAGAGAAGAGAGAGAGAGAGAGAAGAGAAAGAGAGAGAGAGAGAGAGAGAGAGAGAGAGAGAGAGAGAGAGAGAGATAGAGAGAGAGAGAGAGAGAGAGAGAGATAGAGAGAGAGAGAGACACACACACACAACGGACAGCGAAATATTATTTAAAGCAATATGAGGAAAACAGAAAACACGACAATTTCTCATTTTCACAGAATGGTTCCAATTAAGGGTCGTCTGTTGCAGAGACACAAAACATTTCTTTTATGGTTTTTTCTCGGAATTTTTTTTAAGAAAGAAAGTATCATAAAAAGATTAGATACAGAATCCAACTTACCTTGTTATAAACCTAGGGTTTTAGTCCCAACACTTAACAGTGACCAGAGGGCTATGTTAATATATCATCCGTAATTCGACCTGTCCGAACTGATGTATACACCATGTCTAATTTAATTATACAAGGCAGGTATGATATACGGGATTTCTGTCTAAATGTCTTTAGAAATCTCGATGCAACATATATGGGGTTATGCGCATTTTAACCCTTTCCAACTTGCAGACGCATGTTGACGTATCGGTAGGAATCGACGTTTGAAAACATTGTGGCAAAAAGAAGAAGTGTTCTTAATGAACGTTTTCTCCTCTTGTCACAATGTTTTCAAATCTCTTCCGTAGTTATTCCTAATTCAATAAAAAAAAAGTTTTATGTATACCTATGCGCAGGCTGATCTGGTCGATACATTACGCAGATGTCTATCGCCTCAGCATCTTGTGTAGGCCGTCCCACGAAAAAAAAAAAACATTGTGGACTCTGCGTAAAGTATCGACCCGGATCAGCCTAAGCATGCCACACAGGCCTATCTGAATAGACACTTTTAGCCTCCTGTGGATTTTCTGTTTCAGGAATAACTACTCTATACATCTATCCCCCTAAGACGGAATGTGTCGGCCGGATCAGTCTGCGCGCACAGCGCAGGCTGATCTGGTCGATACATTACGCAGATGTCTATCGCCGCAGCATCTTGTGTAGGCCGTCCCACGAAAACAACAACATTGTGGACTCTGCGTAAAGTATCGACCCGGATCAGCCTAAGCATGCCGCGCAGGCTAACCCGGCCATACACTGTTTGCCTCCTGTGGATTTTCTGTTTCAGCAATCATTACTCTATACCTCTATCCCTCTGAGACGGAATGTTTCGACCCGGATTAGACTGCGCGGACTGCGCATGCTGATCTGTATCTATACATTACGCAGAGACCATAATATTGGTTTTCTCGCGGGACAGCTCATGTGTTTTGTATCAATGTAACATCACTCGAGACCCTTTCTAATCTGCAGACGAGTTTCGACGCATCTACAGTAAACGATTTTTTAAAAACCAATGTTGCAAAGTAAGAAATGGCTCGTTATAAGCAATTTCTCCTTTTGCTGCAATGTCTATAATGTTGGTTTTCTCGTGGAACGGTACAAATGTATTATAAACTGCGCAGCTACATGTAAATTAAAACATGTTCACGGTGACTTAAATTCTTCCAGGTTTCTAGAAAGTCGGGGAACGAAAGCAAAATTACAAAGAAGTGTGCTCCGCACATCGCACGTGTCGTCTTCCAAAAAGTCTGCAAAGGAAAGTGTGAGTGACAGACGGACGGACGGACGGACGGACAAACTCATGGGAGTGTACTTGTGGGGTTATTTCCTTTGATGTTTACTTGTGGGGTGCACCCCACAAGTATGCAATTCATTCCGTAATTAACCCCCTTTTACGGAATGAATAACATTAATATGCAAATGAGATACCCGTTATAAAAAATAGAAAAAATCTACTTATCTAAGTGTCTTTATAAGGGTGGTAGGGTGGTGGGTGGGCACCCACACAAGTACTCTCCCATGCGGACGGACGGACAGACGACGAAGAAGTGATCCATATGTGTCATTTTCCGAGCTATTCGACACAAAAACAATACTTGTCGATTGGTGACGGAGCTATTCGACACAAAAACAATACATGTCGATTGGTGACGGAGCTATTCGACACAAAAACAATACATGTCGATTGGTGACGGAGCTGTTCGACACAAACACAATACATGTCGATTGGTGACGGAGCTGTTTTGCCTTATATGGCAATATCATTTCAATTTTTACATAATGACAGTGGAGCGATACTGGCCTTCTTTAGCCTCTTGTTCAGTTATATCACGGCGCCCAGTGGGTAAGTTACCAGTACTACTGGACATTATACCCTGACATCAGCGAGACAGTCGTAATGCTAACCCCACAGCCCTGAACACCAAGTAGGGAAAGGTACCAGTACTACTGGACCATATACCCTGACATCAGCGAGACAGTCGTAATGCTAACCCCACAGCCCTGAGCACCAAGTAGGGAAAGGTACCAGTACTACTGGACCATATACCCTGACATCAGCGAGACAGTCGTAATGCTAACCCCACAGCCCTGAGCACCAAGTAGGGAAAGGTACCAGTACTACTGGACCATATACCCTGACATCAGCGAGACAGTCGTAATGCTAACCCCACAGCCCTGAACACCAAGTAGGGAAAGGTACCAGTACTACTGGACCATATATCCTCCTGACATCCGCGAGACAGTCGTAATGCTAACCCCACAGCCCTGAGCACCAAGTAGGGAAAGTTACCAGTACTACTGGACCATATACCCTGACATCAGCGAGACAGTCGTAATGCTAACCCCACAGCCCTGAGCACCAAGTAGGGAAAGGTACCAGTACTACTGGACCATATACCCTGACATCAGCGAGACAGTCGTAATGCTAACCCCATAGCCCTGAGCACCAAGTAGGGAGAGTTACCAGTACTACTGGACCATATACCCTGACATCCGCGAGACAGTCGTAATGCTAACCCCACAGCCCTGAGCACCAAGTAGGGAAAAGTACCAGTACTACTGGACCATATACCTTGACATCAGCGAGACAGCCGTAATGCTAACCCCATAGCCCTGAGCACCAAGTAGGGAAAAGTACCAGTACTACTGGACCATATACCCTGACATCCGCGAGACAGTCGTAATGCTAACCCCACAGCCCTGAGCACCAAGTAGGGAAAGTTACCAGTACTACTGGACCATATACCCTGACATCAGCGAGACAGTCGTAATGCTAACCCCACAGCCCTGATCACCAAGTAGGGAAAGGTACCAGTACTACTGGACCATATACCCTGACATCAGCGAGACAGTCGTAATGCTAACCCCACAGCCCTGAGCACCAAGTAGGGAAAGGTACCAGTACTACTGGACCATATACCCTGACATCAGCGAGACAGTCGTAATGCTAACCCCATAGCCCTGAGCACCAAGTAGGTAAAGTTACCAGTACTACTGGACCATATACCCTGACATCCGCGAGACAGTCGTAATGCTAACCCCACAGCCCTGATCACCAAGTAGGGAAAGGTACCAGTACTACTGGACCATATACCCTGACATCAGCGAGACAGCCGTAATGCTAACCCCATAGCCCTGAGCACCAAGTAGGGAAAAGTACCAGTACTACTGGACCATATACCCTGACATCCGCGAGACAGTCGTAATGCTAACCCAACAGCCCTGATCACCAAGTAGGGAAAGTTACCAGTACTACTGGACCATATACCCTGACATCAGCGAGACAGTCGTAATGCTAACCCCACAGCCCTGATCACCAAGTAGGGAAAGGTACCAGTACTACTGGACCATATACCCTGACATCAGCGAGACAGCCGTAATGCTAACCTCACAGCCCTGAGCACCAAGTAGGGAAAGGTACCAGTACTACTGGACCATATACCCTGACATCAGCGAGACAGCCGTAATGCTAAACCCATAGCCCTGAGCACCAAGTAGGGAAAGGTACCAGTACTACTGGACCATATACCCTGACATCAGCGAGACAGTCGTAATGCTAACCCCACAGCCCTGAGCACCAAGTAGGGAAAGGTACCAGTACTACTGGACCATATACCCTGACATCAGCGAGACAGTCGTAATGCTTACCTCACAGCCCTGAGCACCAAGGAGGGAAAGCTATTACATTTGTACTACCATGTTTAAGGTCTTTGGCATGAACTGATCTGGAATCGAACTCGAGACCTCCCGCACCCGATGCGGACGCGCTACCCCTACACGACGAGTCGGTTTCTGTTCTCTATACTCACTGTATCTACAGAAATAACTGCGTCTATCATCAATGAAGCATGCATTATCACACACACACACACACACACACACACACACACACACACCAATTCTCGCCCTTTCAATCAAACGTAGAAATAGAAAATTGCAATTTGATTATTCACATCGTGTATCGTGTTTCGTTACTTCAAACATATCTATTGATCCGTACTATATATGAGTCGCGTCTAGCGATTTGGGGTCTTGTCGCATCTCCGTACAATGAAGACACAGTCTCACCTGTGTCTTCACCGTTTAATTATCGTTAGTATATCCGCTGAAAAGTGCGTTTTAATTAAGACGAATCTTCGGGGAAAAGGGTTAAAAAGTCTAGACAAAGATTGATGTGCATGCGGCATAAACTTCACGTGGGATCGGCTGATTTAAATGCATTCTATAATGTGCTTTCCGTCTTCTTTTAGAATTTCTTATGAAAGGTGATTTTGTATAATAACCCAGTTTAACATCGACACACTCATTATGACAGAAATAACACAATTGTAAAGGACCGCTGATTTGATATAGCTATATATCTGTTCTTTCAAATTAGTTAGTTTCTCAAAATACTTCGAAGGAAAAAAAAGAAGAGGATTCAAGTTTCAACCGAAATGTTGTAACAAACGATTATTGTGATTCATTGCAACTTTAATTTCCTCAAAAATATCATCACCAATTGTTAAATAGTTTAGCAGTGATCGATGAAAACAAACCTAATTGAGTTTACGAACACTCTTGATTAAAATGAATAGCTCTCTGCGAACATCAATCGTAATGCATACGTTAACAGTGTAGTGGATATGGATCTGTAATGTGCGCCAATTAGTCCAAGAAGCCTTCAGGAAAATGAAGTAAAGTAGTATCCATGTGTAGCCTCAGCGGGTCCTTTTCCACAGGTTTAATGATAACGTCAATATGCTTATTTCCATCCTATGAATGTCAGATGTATCTTGAACATTTCTCTAACTAATGTGCGGACAGTGCAAGACTACATGTGCAAGTTGATCAAGTTCAAGTTCAAAACCGTTTATTGGCATATAAACATATATTTGTTGCCAGTAACAAAATACATAATATTTATTTACATATACATGTGGCGGAACTCATGATAAGATCACAATTTACAGTATGGACAAATGCCCAAGATATGCTTTCCTCGATTACAGTTAGTTTTACTGAGAGTATATAACAAAGGTTTGGGTAATGAAAGTCAATTCAATGCACCGCGTTAATACGTCCGGTATTTGAATTAGCAAATACTTGTATACAAAAGTTCTTCGATCGAATTGAACCGTGAAAGTATGTCCGGGAATAACGACTCCGGTTACTATAGCAGTTGTCTTCTGTCAGAAAGAATGTTATTTAACGAGGCTCAACAGACAAAGGCGCATCTTTGATTGTAAATACGCTGTGGCATGCAAAATGTATCCAGTAAATGACACGTTTGGACATACTGGTCTCAAATTCACAAAGGTCGGTGTACCTATAACGTGAACCGTATGTACGACTCTATTAACCCTTTCCTACTTGTAGACGCATTTTGACGCATCTGCAGCAGACGACACTTGAACAATTTATCCTTTTTTACAATATTTTCAATTCTGTTCAATAACTTAACCTTAATTTATAGAGACTTTCCATCTCTGTGCTGGGCTATTTTCCAAGTCGTCTGCTGCAGGTTTGTTGTATGTGGAAAGGGGTTACAGCCATGGCATACGATGGCCGTCATGCGGAGGTGATTACATGAGTTCAGAGGTCCATTGTTTCGGATGCGCAGGTTCATCTGGTTATTTCCCTAGTACAAATAGATCTGCAATGCCAAGCATCTAGACTTCTTCAAAGTTAGTGCATTGTTCTTAATCCTTTCACACATACAGCAAATATGCAGCAGACGACTTTGAAAATGTCAACTAAATAATATGGAAAATCTATGAAAAGTGTAGGTTTATTTACTGATAATAGTTGAAATTATAGTGGCAAAAGGAGAAATTGCTCGTTTTGAGCAATTTCTCCTTTTGTCATGATGTTTTCAAAAGTCGTCTACTGCAGATGCGTTAAAATGCGTCTATATGTGGGAAAGGGTTAAACCGGTGCCATTATTGTTTGCGTTATAAAAACCTACGACTTAATAGCTTCAGCATCTACTTTAATTTGCTTACTAATGATGCTGCTGAGAATTCCCCCCACCCCCGACTACATTAACTGATCATTTACTGAGATATTACTATAACAGTTAATTTGTTTTATCCTATTTGCTAGTTAATGTTCATATCAAATCAACAATCTGTCAGTTTATTTGTCATAGAGCCCCATGTATAATGTAACCACTACTGGGTAAATAAAGTCTACCAGAGGACTATGACAATATTTCTCTTATTACTCAACCACATTCTATGCTGTGGGTACTCAAAAGAATCCTCTCACTGAGACGATTCTTTTGAGTACCTACAACATAGGGTTTGAAAGTCAAATGAGGATTTTAGAACATGGAAAATGCCACTTTATCTAAAGCTATGGTGAATGTTGTGTTATGTTATGGTCGCAAAACAAAATCCCGAATATTGTGTCTATTACGTAGTCTGATAACAAGCTAAACGAAGGTAAAATAAAAGAGCAAAACTTTCCTTACCTGGCTTATCTATAAAAAGATTAAATATATACTCCAAACTGTTTAATGATTAAACAAACTTTTTCAAATAAAACTGGCTAAATCTCAACTTGAATACACTCTCACTGTAAATATTTAAATATCAAACAAAACCAATCCCAATAAACTATATCCAGGTCTACGATTTAATTAATTTCTTCGATCAAAAGTTAATAATGCATGAAATTAATTATTTTTGTTCAAAAACATGTTGTTAAGCGTGGGTTTTCCGAATAAAACTTTATGACCGCAGGTAATATGCACAGTACATGTATGTTTCTCTAAAATGTTTACTCGCCTGTATAGATTTAAACACGTATCTCACACTACATGTGTAGCGTTAGGCAAAGTACCTTTGGATGTTGTTTTTTTAACCCTTTCCCTCATATAGACGCTTTCTGACGCCTATGCAGCAGACGGCTATTTGAAAACATAGTAACAAAAGAAGAAATTGCACAAAACGTGCAATGTCTCCTTTTGTCACGATGTTTTCCACTTTTTGTCATTTAATTAAAGAGATTTTCTATGTTTTGACAAAATACGTTCAAAGTCGTCTGCTGCAGAATTGTCGTATGAGGGAAAGGGTTAATGCTGTTTGACCATTTTCCACATACATTAAATCTGCAGCCGACGACATTAAATACATCCAGGCAAAATACAGAATATATATAAACACGTGAGTATAATTATTGAATATGGCTGTAAACGGTTTGGAGAGGTCGTTTTGAGAAATTTCTCCTTTTGCCACATTTTTTTTCAAAATTCGTCTGCATCAGAAAGCGTTTGTATGTGGGAAACGATTAATACAACTTTTTATAATATTTCATGCAATATCTGATGCACCGATTCTCTTTTCTTTAACAATAACCTTTCAAACCATTTGTTTATTTATTTAATTTCGACTTTTAACAATATCCCATTTACGAACGTAATTAACCCACATATGTTCGCATAAAAACACTGCACATAACAGTCTTTAAATGCGCCTCATTGTTTTTCCTCATATCGAGGGCTTGGTGTGAAACGGTTGTAACTAAAATTTGTATTTTGTTACCAAGGTTAATCACCTCGCCATAAAGTCTTTATAAGCATTAAATCATTTTTCTTGGTAAATAATGGAAATTTAGGTGCCATTGCACAAAACGTGCAATTTCTTCTTCTGTCGCTATGTTTTCAAAAAGCAGTCTGCTGCAGAGGCGTCAGAAAGCGTCTATATGAGGGAAAGGGTTAAGCTTATATTAATCACGCTCGATGTCTGATGCTTGGAGACATAACCAGTACTCGCGCCGTTTGTGTAGATCCATTCAAAAGGCAGAACTCGCTCATCACGGAATTCGAACCCGGGACCTTTGGTACCAGAGGCCGGCACGCCTAACCAATGCTCCAGTCTTCCACTAAGACTAATAGACGAACAGTACAGAGCCAGATCAGACTGAGCGTTTGCGATGACCGACCTTGATCACCACCTTTCTCAAACGTCATACGGTTGGTTTTCACAGAGCGCCGCCCACATGAAATGTTTCTAGTCTATATCCGACTAAAGGAAACATTAGAACAACGAAGTGGTACGCGAGATATGGAATTTCGATTTAACAGATGGTGTAGCGGAGTTGACGGTTCACTTGAAATACAACTGCCAAAGTCATCATCAGTTCCTTCGTTTCGATGGGTTGTTTTTAGCTCACCTACGCACGAAATGCGCGGTGGGCTGTAGTGATCACTCATCGTCCGGCATCCATCGACGTCTGTCTGTCCGTCTGTCCACATTTACCTACAAACAACTTCTCCTCGTATATATCATTTATTCGAATAGAGTAGAACATCCACATTAGGGATAATGCTGTAACGATTAACCTCGTGCAATGCATTTTTATACAACAGAAGCAGCTATTCACAAATATTATGTTTTGGCACCATAAGTCTCAGGGAGTACAAGGAGGGACGCCATTGCTAAAGCCGTTTAAAGTATTTGGTATGACCCGAAATGGGATCGAACACGGATCTCCCGCTACCGAGGTGGACGCGCTAACCACTACGCCACGGAGAAGGTCTAACATTGACTATAATACAAGTAGAAGGACTGTGCATATGCTGATGAGACCGTGCAGATGCAGATACATTAAGACTCCAAATCGCTAGACGCGGCCCCTTTAGTTTCATGCCAGAGGAAACGGACATTCAGAAACTAAGTGGCAATTAGGATCGAATTCTGCTGCATTGTATATACATTATGACCTTCAGTAAGGATGCGCGAGGTCTTAATTGCCAACAGAAAACAACGCTGATCAGACTGCGACGGGTGCACAATCAGGGT
>JASEVX010001355.1:0-17904 GCA_031761405.1 Serripes groenlandicus
CCGCCTCGGTGGTGTAGTGGTAGAGCGTCCGCCTCGGTGGTGTAGTGGTAGAGCGTCCGCCTCGGTGGTGTAGTGGTAGAGCGTCCGCCTCGGTGGTGTAGTGGTAGAGCGTCCGCCTCGGTGGTGTAGTGGTAGAGCGTCCGCCTCGGTGGTGTAGTGGTAGAGCGTCCGCCTCGGTGGTGTAGTGGTAGAGCGTCCGCATCGGTGGTGTAGTGGTAGAGCGTCCGCCTCGGTGGTGTAGTGGTAGAGCTTCCGTCTCGGTGGTGTAGTGGTAGAGCGTCCGCCTCGGTGGTGTAGTGGTAGAGCGTCCGCCTCGGTGGTGTAGTGGTAGAGCGTCCGCCTCGGTGGTGTAGTGGTAGAGCTTCCGTCTCGGTGGTGTAGTGGTAGAGCGTCCGCCTCGGTGGTGTAGTGGTAGAGCGTCCGTCTCGGTGGTGTAGTGGTAGAGCGTCCGCCTCGGTGGTGTAGTGGTAGAGCGTCCGCCTCGGTGGTGTAGTGGTAGAGCTTCCGTCTCGGTGGTGTAGTGGTAGAGCGTCCGCATCGGTGGTGTAGTGGTAGAGCGTCCGCCTCGGTGGTGTAGTGGTAGAGCGTCCGCCTCGGTGGTGTAGTGGTAGAGCGTCCGCCTCGGTGGTGTAGTGGTAGAGCGTCCGCCTCGGTGGTGTAGTGGTAGAGCGTCCGCCTCGGTGATGTAGTGGTAGAGCTTCCGTCTCGGTGGTGTAGTGGTAGAGCTTCCGTCTCGGTGGTGTAGTGGTAGAGCGTCCGTCTCGGTGATGTAGTGGTAGAGCGTCCGTCTCGGTGGTGTAGTGGTAGAGCGTCCGCCTCGGTGATGTAGTGGTAGAGCTTCCGTCTCGGTGATGTAGTGGTAGAGCGTCCGTCTCGGTGGTGTAGTGGTAGAGCGTCCGTCTCGGTGATGTAGTGGTAGAGCGTCCGTCTCGGTGGTGTAGTGGTAGAGCGTCCGCCTCGGTGATGTAGTGGTAGAGCTTCCGTCTCGGTGATGTAGTGGTAGAGCGTCCGTCTCGGTGGTGTAGTGGTAGAGCGTCCGCCTTGGGTTCGATCCCCCGGCCGGGTCATACCAATTACTTCTCCTTCTGGGCGCTCAGGGTTGTGGGGTTAGCATTTCGACTGACTTGCTGGTGTCAGGATCAATGGACCAGTAGAACTGGTAACTTACCCAGGAAAACGTCGTGATATAACTGAAACATTGTTGAAAGCGGCGTAAACCCCTTAACAATCAGTGGAGAAACCATCCATAAGAATTCAAAAAAGGGTTACCATATTAACTCCTTAAAAGATACAGATGCATCTGCAGTACGCACATTTTTAGCACATTGTGGCAAATGAGGTGGGAAATTGCTAATGAGAAATTAGTACAAAAAACTTAACCAATGTGTGACGCCGACGCTAACGCCGAGGCGAGTAGTATAGCTAGCCTTTTCTTTCGAAAAGTCGAGCTAAAAATGATTGCAAAAGGTTCAAACTCAGTTTTCATAGCAAATTACCCCACCCACTTTGTTTCTATATATCTCAGAAATGGAAATAGCCTGCAATGCAAACCACCAATATTATGCATGTGTAAGGGCCATACATCAGTAGCAGTTCTCACCAGCAAAAACAGAAAAATCCCCCTTTATACGTAACCATCTAATAGTAATTCGACATAACTAAAATTTCATGATCTAAACATAGCTTAAAATAAGCTAAATGGATGACTTGGTATGTATTGTTTTACATTTGCAATTCAGTAAATCTGTGGTAATTTTGATACTATTTTCGGATTCATATTTGTCAATATTTTTTATGCTCGTGGTGGGCCATCTCAAAACCTTTTATCAATACTGTCATTGTTATTCATCTAAACTTTTGATCACATTATAAAAATACGTTTAGTGTCATAAATAATAGGAGAATAAAAAAAACCGACATCAATATGTTTAATTATGTCAAAATATTTCATTACGTTTCAGTTCAAAGATGAATATATTCTGGAGGAAGAAGTTGTCGGGGGAATCCTCCAGGAATTCCCTGCATTTTCAGGATCACAAGATGGTCCACAGCTAAGAAAAATAGGCTTGAGGTCGATATTCATGTCCGATTATGGAACACCAGAAACAAATGATCTTCAAAAATCTCGGGTAAAACTTTTGTACGACTCGTGTAGAGAAGTAAGCTCACGTGACAAGACATTAACCGACACTAGTGATAGATACGCTGTCCAGTTTCGACCAGAATCCATCACAATGGTCTACGATCAACTGAACATACATTACTGTAAAGTACCGAAAGTCGGTTGTACATTTATGTCTCAAATGTTCGGTTTACTGACAAATGATACCCCGGATGTAACAAATGCGTTTAATATGGCACGAAACGACGTTCATAAAGTAACAAGACCAACCGCGTCGCCAGAAGATAAGAGTTTTTATACAGTGCCCACTATCCTAATGGCGCGTAACCCATACACAAGGCTATATTCAGCCTATGTGGACAAAATAATTTTACCCTCGATTTTCAATGACTTTGTGAAATTAAACATGTCTCCACATGTTCAATTGTTCCCCAGTGGTATACATTGTATTAGAAGACGCCCAACTTTCAAACAATTTCTGCTGTACATCATAGATTCAGTTCGGATAGGAAAGAACGTGAATACGCATTGGGCACCTATATATGCCATGTGCAAACCATGTTTTACAAGAAATGCACTAATAATCAAGCAAGAATCATTTACTGAAGACGTTGACAGTTTGTTAGATTATCTGGATGTATCTAATTCAACGAGGGGTCAAATTCGTCAGGCAATGTATGGAAGTCGAGTTAGTACTAGTGTGCCGGGAATCATCAAAACCACATTACGCGTTGCATCAGATAGAAAACTACACCAGTGTTTAACAAAACTTGATGTAGTTAAATTACTATGGAAATCATTTCAGATCCAAGGATATTTACGCGCCAATACATCATTTCACCAATTTGGGAATATTGAACATATGACGAGTGACATCATTTCCGGTATGATTATGAAACATATAATACAAGACGGTGTTACTTCTCCCGAAAGAAAAGTTCAAAGACAGAAATATTTAGTGGCCGCTTATCAAGATATCCCCGATGACATCATATCCAAAATTAAGGCTATTTATGAGAAAGATTTCTTGTTATTTGGCTACGATTTGACAATTCCCTCTTAATATTAGATAATCAAATATATAAAAGAACATCAATGTAAACAGTTTGATTCAACAGGAGTGATTCATAAACGTCGATTTGGCCTCGAATCTTTCATAGTTAATTCATTAGCACACTATTCATGTCGGACAATTCTAACCTCGGATCATTCATGGTTAATTCATAAATACACTATTCACGTCGGACAATTCTGACCTCGGGTCTTTTATAATTAATTCATAAACACACTCTTTCTTTCGAACACCTGAACTCGGGTCTTTCATGGTTAATTCATAAACACACTATTCACGTCGGACAATTCTGACCTAGGGTCTTTTATAATTAATTCATAAACACACTATTTCTTTCAAACACCTGAACTCGGGTCTTTCATGGTTAATTCATAAACACACTACTCACGTCGGACAATTCTGACCTCGGGTCTTTTATAATTAATTCATAAACACACTATTTCTTTCGAACGCCTGACCTCGGGTCTTTCATGGTTAATTCATAAACACACTATTCATGTCGGACAATTCTGACCTCGGGTCTTTTATAATTAATTCATAAACACACTATTTCTTTCGAACACCTGACCTTGGACTTTCATGGTTAATTCATAAATACACTATTCACGTCGGACAATTCTGACCTCGGGTCTTTCATAGTTGATTAATAAACACACTATTTCTTTCGAACACCTGACCTCGGGTCTTTCATAATTCATTCATAAATACATGTACACTATTCACCTTGTCGCAAGATGGTAAAGGGCCGGCAATTCACTAAAATGGAATTGATAACGTAGATTTAATAAAAACTTATAAAATTTACATGAATACAAGTTTACACAAATCAAGTTCTTTGTTAACAAAATAGGAACGCCGTGACTAGAGATCGAGCCCGGGACGCCCGGTTAATAATCCCCGACGCTGACAACTCTGCCACGAGCCGTTCCGCGCGAAAAGATACACGTTGACATTCCAATCGGAACTTCTCGGGTAATTTCGTCATCCTTCATCACCGAGGTATTTTGATTGGGTGAAATTTCTGAACAGAGTAGATTCGGATCACCTGTTCAGTATTTAGTTTCAAAATTAACAAAATATGTCAGAAGCTTCTAACAAGCTTGTGTCAGTTATATCTACACTGTTTACCAAGCCAACATGACATTTTTTCCAGACAGGCTCAAATAATGAAACAATTAATTATACATATGTTTTCGATCCAACTGGAGAATATGTGTTAAGTTGATGGCCTTATTATGCAATTAAACGACAATAAAGATAGAACAAATATACAGCAAACGACTGAAAGAATAAAGGTAGCTATGTGGACAATCGTCATAAATAAAAGTAAATCATTGAACAGTTTGATTGATTGATTGAATGGGGTTTAACGCCGTTTTTAACAATTTCTCAGTTATATCACGGCGGCCAGTTCACCTACTCATGCATTTCCTGGTTTTCTCACACCAGTACTCCACACAACAATCTTCCCAAGCAACTGGCTGCTTTTCCACATAGACTAAGCCCATTGGTGGAAGACGAATGACGCATGTCGCATTGACGTTTGTCAATCGTCGGAAAGAAAGTTGGCCGAGTCGGGATTCGAACTCACAACCCCTGGATTTACAGCCCGCGTCGCTACCGACTGAGCTACCGGAGCTCGGCAAATCATTGAACAGAATTAAAAAGACGAATTCCTCACTATGAGTAATGTGTCTGCGTGTGGGAAAAGGGAAGTAAGTCAGTTACCACGATCGTTTGACGAGTTCACTTTCATTAAAAGATAAAAAGTCTACACATCCGTTCTCTAGATAGCATTTCCGGGATTTACACATGTGCGTCGTAAATTCTTCGAGCGATGCTATGATGGATCCACCGAGCCAAGATGACTTCCGTCTTTCTGGGGGAGCTACGATTTTAATGGCGGAGTCGAACCCTCTAAGGTGCGCCTTCATTTTATCGGTGATGTCTAAACAATAATAAAGAAAAAGAATCACAGATACTTATGCATGTGTCAAATGTGTCTTACACCTGTAGTTATGTAATCTTTATCCGTTCTCAGCTGAAAGTAGTTTAACCCTTTCCCACATACGCCAATGATGCAGCAGACGACGTTGAAAACGTATTGGCAAAAATGTGAAATATCTCCATAAATGAGAGTTTAATCATTAAATACAGTTATAAACATTGTGGCAAAAGGGGAAATTGCTCATCATGAGCTATTTGTCATTTAGCCACAGTGTTTTCAAAATTCGTCTGCTGCAAATGCGTCATAATGCGTCTGCAAGTGGTAAAGGGTTAAACTTGTTTATCTTACATCGATTGCGATGAACGCTATCAATCCAGCGGTCGTGAGTTCAAACTACTGTTTGGACATTTATACTTTCCTATGATGGATAAAAGTCAATGTCACTTGTATTAATAAAAAGTATATGTGGGAAGGCAGCCAGTTGCCTTGTGAGAATGTGTTTGTGGATTACGTGTAGTGAGTCATTAGCATTGTTAATCTGTGAATATGTGGGTGTTATTGCATAGTAGTACAATGAGGTTGACTGTTTGCTTTATTTGGGGTTTGCCGTTTTCAACTTTATTTCAGTTATATCACGGCGACAGTTGACTGATTCAAGACACCTATGTAAACAAACCAGTACTAGGCTAGAAAATGTGCCTTGTCCAAGAGCACTCCACAATGCCTGCCTCGACTGGGGGTCGGAATCAGGACGCCCGGTTCAAAATCACTGACGTTAACCACTCGGTCACTTGCCTGAGTTGAGCCTGTGCGTACATACAGTATCATCAAACCATTCAATGTCCAAACTACAATTAGTTGTACTTTCTGACAAACGTTTAAATGTGTAGCCCCATCCCATTCCCAATGCATTTCGACGCATTTACAGCAGACGGCTTTTGTTAACAGTTCGGCAACAGACGAATAGCTCACACCGAGCGATTCCTACTTTTGAAATAATCTTTTCAACATTATTAAAACATTATATGTTCCTTTATATAATTGTTCCGTAGTTTGCTTCATTTTCATATTTTTTTCAAAGTCGTCTCAAATGTACGGTGTGCCGTTAGGGCCATCGTGCTACCGAGCACACGCGATACCACGATAGCACGATGACACGATGGTGATGACACAATAGCACGATGACGATGGCACGATGGCGCGATGACACGATGGCACGATGGTGATGACACGATGACGATGACGCGATATTACATCGCGTCATCGTCATCGTGCCATCGTGCCATCACCATCGTGTCATCGTGTCATCACCATCGTGCTATCGTGGCATCGCGTGTGCACGATATCACGATGGCCCTAACGGTACACCGTACAAATGACTTCCCTCCTTAGCGCTCAGTGTTGCAGGGGAGCATTACGACCGACTGGCTGATGTCGAGAAAACGCCGTAATATAACTGAATGAATGTTGAAAACACTGAACAATCAATCAAGTATAGTTAGTAAACCTGTATAATACAGCGATGCTCCTCCAGAAATAATGATGTTGTCGGTCAATAACTTCCTTTGTTCCGGTTCACAAGACATAATCACGTTGCGTAACATGTCGCCTACCCCTGGGGTACTTCTACCTGCACAATACACAAACCGATTTCTTAACTATTTCCCACATACAACAGACGACTTTGAAAACCACTACATTATCTTTTGGAAAATGTCCATTAATTAAAGTGTAGTTATTGAATAAAGTTGAAAACATTGTGGCAAATGGTGAAATTGCTCATTGTGTTTTCAAAAGTCCTCTGCTGTAGAGGCGTCAGAAAGCATCTATGTGTGGGAAAAGTTTCAAACATAAGAAATAACCCCACAAATACACTCCATGAGTACGAGCGTCCGTCTGTCAACTTGTCCGCTCGGCTGTCTGTCTGTCTGTCAATTTGTCCGCTCGGCTGTCTGTCCGTCTGTCAACTTGTCCGCTCGGCTGTCTGTCCGTCTGTCAATTTGTCCGATCGGCTGTCCGTCCGTTTGTCCGCCACGCTTTTTTATTAACTGATTATCCTTTTCCAATATGTAGACGCTTTATGACGCCTCTGCAGCAGACGACTTTTATAATATGGAAAATGCAAAGATCACGCTCGACGTTTGCTTCCTGGAGACTTAACCAGTACATGTATTCGCGCCGTTTTTTGTGGAACAATCCCAAGAGCAGGACCCACCCCTCGCGGGATTCTTTCCCGGGACCTTTGGAACAAACACTCTACCTCTAATATCAAGTATATTTGAGCGGTACTGCACGTTTAACATCATTGATGCATCTCTAGATGAGGGGCGTTTTGCATGTTCTAACATGCTTATTTGACGATTCAGTGATAATTCAGTGCTTTAATATTAAGAGAGAAATTGCGGGGAAAAGAGATGAATACACCTCCTTATCTGGACCTCTAGGTGCAAGGATTACATGGATGGCAAACTACTAGTTAGTCTATGCATGCATGATAAAAGATGAAAATAATAATACTGCTGTATAGATCCTATGAATAATTGGCGAACAGTGAAGAGTTAGACCAGCCTGAGTGAATGTGCTGGCTTATCTTGATCTAAAGTGGTTGCAAATATTAAATGATTAGTTTTCCCAGGATGCTGCTTATTCATTTACTACAGTGAAAAACATTGTTGTAAAAAGAGAAATTGCTGAACTATCTGCTACAGATTTACATGCGGGTAAGGGTTAATACTTTTATATAATAACAGGCCAATTTAATGCATTCATACATTGTTTCAACAAAAATGATTCCGTCTCGTGAAATGGTACTATTTGTCGTTTGTGAATATTGTTGTACCAGATATTTCTGTGCATCCGTAAAGTCTGGTCAATATATACCCTGTTCTTATATTGCTTACACAAACGTGTTTGAAGATTCTGTCAACAAGTGCATATTCTGATAAGACTAGGCGGGTGGACGGGGCAATCTGGATCTACACTGTACAGAAATACCAACTTGTACTTTTTTTACCGACGGGTTTAAAAAGTTTTAACAACATGATGATATGTAAGTCGTTTTCAAAAAATATTCAAATAAGGTAATTCGAACCCGTCCGTGAAGATTAAGACCAGCCTGTAGACCTGATCAGTCTTATCGGAATCAACATAAGCTTGTGTAAGTAACGTAATGTGAACTGTAGATATCTTGATCAGACTATGCGGATTTCACTATTTCAAACAATGAGTTTACCAGGATATTCCATTATTATTTATCAGGATTGTGGGCTTAGCATAATGACGGTAACATCCCATTTCGTCTAATCCCATTTCGTCTACAGTTTTTTGTCCCATTTCGTCTACACCCTTGTTCCCATGTCGTCTACTGTCCATAAAATGAATATACATAGCTATATGTCTACGGAGATTGCCATTTCATCTTACATTGACCTTTCTTAAAGCAATTATAAATCTTGGTGTGAAAACTTTAAGCAATTACTGCTTTTAATTAATTTTTGAACAAACTGCTGATCATCTTTTAATTAAGAAGTTTAAAACTTTAAGCAATTACCTTTGATCTTTACTGTTAATGGACTTTGTACATAATGGAGACTAAGACTGGCTGAATGCCATGAGTCCCTTAAAGTAATTGCGACATTCCAATATAATCAGATAAAAATTATCAAAAATAGAACGATAAAAACACACAATTTCAAATGAAAAGATGCTCTGGTATGGGTCCACAATGTATGTATAACCCACATATTTTAAATAAAATATGTCCGTCTTATTG
This sequence comes from Serripes groenlandicus, assembly GCA_031761405.1. NCBI lineage: Eukaryota > Metazoa > Mollusca > Bivalvia > Cardiida > Cardiidae > Serripes > Serripes groenlandicus. The sequence goes on from JASEVX010001355.1 coordinate 8,915, forward strand.
AATTTGTCTGTCTGTCTCATTAATCTAAGTGTAGACGAAATGGCACCGGGGTGTAAATTGGTTGTAGACGAAATGGGACAAATTGCAAAAAGTGTAGACGAAATGGGATTAGACGAATTGGGATTAGACGAAATGGGATTAAACCATAATGACAGACTGTCAAGATAAATGGACCAGTAGTAATAGTAACTTAACCAGGAAACAACGTGATATAACTGAAACAATGTTGTAAAGGCTGCACACTATCATAAACACAAACCTGCAAGGGAGGGATCGAATAGAACGTCAATGATGTTAATATGACTTGCTTCAACTTCAAAACTAGTACCAGAAGGCATTGTGTAGGTTTCGCATTTATTCGTAAAATCGTGCGAACAAAGATGGTGTTTATAGTCTTCTACTTCTTGAAATATTCCTGCAAGTTTTGAAAGGATAAATTACTAGTTAACAACAGCGTACAACACATCAACAGCAGACTACTTTTATCATGTTCATTGCAAAAATATTTAAAATCTCTACAAATGAAAATATAATTATAACATAACATAACATAACTTTAACATAAAATAACATAACTTTAACATAACATAACTTTAACATACATAACATAACTTTAACATAACATAACTTTAACATAACATAACTTTAACATAACATAACTTTAACATAACATAACTTTAACATAACATAACTTTAACATAACATAACTTGAATCAATCTCTCGGTAAATATATAGTTGTACAGCATGAGGTAATGATTTAGTACAGAACAAAAACTATAATGAAATATTGTCATGTGATCGCATATTTAATGTTGACCAAATAGAATCGTGTCGATGGGTATTCTTATTGGAAGCCGCCAGGAAGGATATACTGCTTACGAGGGACAGGGTATCCATAGATAAACGTGTACAACAACACTTTTAATAGGGGGTTTATATTCGATGGAAAATACCATACAATAAGTGTCAGTCTTTAACTTGGGGAAAACAGCAAAACATTTTGAAAAGGAGGCAAACTGCCTATGGTTAAATTTCTCTCATTTTACAATGTTATAGAATAGAGTTTTAAACATTGTGGCAAAAAAAGAGAAATGGCTCATTCAAAGGTAGTTTGCTGCAAATGAGCCATTATGGGTCTAAACATGGTAAATGATTAACAATCTCGCCAGACATGTATACTAACTTGAAAGTCAATATACATATAAATTGATTCTAGTCACAGAGAAACCGATCTTCGAGACTTATGTTGGTTAAGGCTTCACAAAGTGGGTAAAAGAAGTCAAGCGTATAGTAAACTTACTTTCTGACTTAATATTAAGGCTTCACAAACTGGGTAAAAGAAGTCAAACGTATTGTAAACTTACTCTCTGACTTAATATTAAGGCTTCACAAACTAGGTAAAAGAAGTCAAACGTATATTAAACTTACTTTCTGACTTAATATTAAGGCTTCACAAACTAGGTAAAAGAAGTCAAACGTATATTAAACTTACTTTCTGACTTAATATTAAGGCTTCACAAACTGGGTAAAAGAAGTCAAACGTATAGTAAACTTACTTTCTGACTTAACATTAAGGCTTCACAAACTAGGTAAAAGAAGTCAAACGTATATTAAACTTACTTTCTGACTTAATATTAAGGCTTCACAAACTAGGTAAAAGAAGTCAAACGTATATTAAACTTACTTTCTTACTTAATATTAAGGCTTCACAAACTGGTTAAAAGAAGTCAAACGTATATTAAACTTACTTTCTGACTTAATATTAAGGCTTCACAAACTAGGTAAAAGAAGTCAAACGTATATTAAACTTACTTTCTGATTTAACATTAAGGATTCACAAACTAGGTAAAAGAAGTCAAACGTATATTAAACTTACTTTCTGATTCAACATTAAGGCTTCACAAACTAGGTAAAAGAAGTCAAACGTATATTAAACTTACTTTCTGACTTAATATGAAGGCTTCACAAACTAGGTAAAAGAAGTCAAACGTATATTAAACTTACTTTCTGATTTAACATTAAGGCTTCACAAACTAGGTAAAAGAAGTCAAACGTATATTAAACTTACTTTCTGACTTATCATTAAGGCTTCACAAACTAGGTAAAAGAAGTCAAACGTATATTTAATTTACTTTCTGACTTATCATTAAGGCTTTACAAACTAGGTAAAAGAAGTCAAACGTATATTAAACATTACTTTCTGATTTATCATTAAGGCTTCACAAACAAGGTAAAAGAAGTCAAACGTATATTAAACTTACTTTCTGACTTAACATTGTGTTTCTCTAATTCCTTTATCAGATACGTAGTGACATCATTCCCACCGAAGTCTATACGCCTAGACGGGTTTTCCGCCTGGATCTGTGTACCTATTAGCGAATAGATAATATCTTACAATCAACATGCATTATATAAACTTCAGTTCATAAACAAACCCAAACTCTCTTAATTACATGTACTTGCGAGCATTAAGGCACACATTTATCTTTAGATCTAAATATATTTGTGTTCAATGTTTCAATTTCAAGTCTTAAGCCTCTGTCAGTCTGTTTATCTGTCTTATTCAACAGCTTTTGTTTCAGGACACAGTCGAGCTCAGGAAGCTCGGTCGAAAACGGCGCGGGCTATCAATGCAGTGGTTGCAGCTTCGATTCCTAGCTCGGCCAAGATTCTTTCCGACGTTTGACAAAAGTTACTGTGACAAGCGTCATTTGTCTTCCACCAACGGGCTATCAGTCTACGTGGTAAAGCCGGCAGTTGCTCGAAAAGACTGTTGTGTGGGTAGCTGAATTGGCCGCCATGATAGGACTTAACTATGGTTGAAAACGGCGTTATACCCCAAGCAATCAATAGTTTCTGGGCGAAACTCTCCTGATGCTCAATATCCTATGTTACTTCATGGGTTGCGAAGGCAACATGCCTGCATGTTCATCTCTGATAAAAACAATAGATTAAAATATCAGTGATATCGCATTCGATCAACCATCTAGTAAGCCAGAAACCAACATTCAGAATTCAAAGTTATTTGAGCCGTTCCACGTTCAACATTATGGACTCTGCGTATTATATCGAGCCAGATCAGCCCAGTCCGCGCAAGCTAATCCGGGCCGACAAAATCCGTCTCAGGGGGATAGAGGTATAGAGTAATGATTCCTGAAACAGAAAATCCACAGGAGGCAAAAAGTGTAACGTTGCGCGGCATGCTTATGCTGATCCAGATCGATACTTTACGCAGATTCCACAATGTGATACAAATGGTCAACTGATTACCTCCAACACAAGAAGTTAAAATGAAGACTATGAGGCTCCATGGGGCTAGGTTGATTATCCTTATATAGGCTTTATAGAAACTTAGAAATAATACCCCTCAGAAATTAGTTGTCCGAGTTCAAAGTTATTGGTACACATGATAATAAGGTTAGCTTCTTCCAAGTTAGCTAATTGAACCTTATCCGTGAATAAAAGTATGCCTCAAGTGGGTTGGGTAAGTCATTCAACAGTTTCTTTAAAACATCTCACTATCGGCAGGGGCGTATCTCCCTTTAGGCACTGTCGGCACGTGCAATCACATTTTGTTCTCAAAATGCCCCAAAATGCAGCTGCAGCGATAGACATCTGCGTAATGTATCGACCAGATCAGCATGCGCTGTCCGCGCTGACTGATCCGGCCGACACATTTCGTCTAAGGGAGATAGATATATAGAGTAGTGATTCCTGAAACAGAAAAGGTAGGCCTGTGTGGCATGCTTAGGCTGATCTGGTCGATATCATTGCAAAGCTACGCCCCTGATTGGTGTAAATTGTAATATTTGCATTGCTGTTTTGATAGGCCTAAATGCCATGTCTTAGATTTGACTTACCATTAATCAATGTGGAGATATGGGTCACCTCTCCACCAACATCTATTACGATTCCCGATGTTCTGCCGGAACTAAACAACGCCAGTGAGGCTGGATCTGTGATGTAAAGGCCTTGAATACCAAACTTTTCCATGAATATCTGGTCAAGGTGAAAATTAACCTTTCGTATTTAGATAAAAACATAGCTTATTTAGTGAAAGTAAAACAAACTTTTTATATTTTGTTAATAATATAATTAAAATGGCGATCGAATACCTTGGTAAGAGATGGTTAATGGAAACTATAGAATATTCTGGTAAAACTTAAATCATATCTGTTAGGGATACGGAAAGACATCAGGGGACATCACAAGGGTTCGATCCCAAGTCAGGCCACACACAAAAAAACACAATAAAAAGCAAGAGATGTAGTAGGACGGACCGCATGCACGACTTCATTATTCAATTACTCTACAGTGTATAGTAATGATTGTTCGGTGCTTTAGGCCGCTTTCAGCAATTGTTCAGTTATATCACTTCACTTTCCTTGGTAAGTTACCAGTACCACTGGTCCATTTATCCTGAAACCAGCAAGTCAGTCGTAATGCTACATGTAACCCCGAAAGATTTAAGAAAATGTACCTCAACAAGTTTCTGTCTGTTTTGTGAATCATTAAAAGGGACCTCTGTCAGTAGAACATGTTTGTCTTGTGTAGTTATTCTGAGTTCTTTCTCAAACACATACTCTAAGAAACTGAAAATTACAACAACATTGTGGAAGCGTCATTCGTTTCCTTGGCCTTTAACACGCATGTATAGGAACCTATCTACATAATGTAAAGTACCGAATATAGAAAGCCAGATAGGTTGACTGGCCGCCGTGGTATAACTGAAATACTCCTGACAAAATGCAATGTGGGAAGACACTATTCATTAATTGTTTAGCTATTTCGGAAAACGTAGTCTCTTTCGCAAGTCATGAAAACGCTAAACGTAAAACATAAAATGCCAAACCTGAGCTTAAGACAACCCTGGAATAGCGGATCCCGGTATATAGCAACCACACTTGTAGTTTTTAAAATTACTGTGACGTCGTATGCGGCGTCAGTGCAGCGATTGGTGAGTTTAGGTTTTTGGTGTCCAAAGGGCCTACGATCAGTAGTCAGGACCTATAGAGTGCAACTGTACACTTTGCGAGTAGTTGCGACGTCGTATGCGGCGTCAGTGCAACGATTGGTGAGTTTAGGTTTTTGGTGTCCAAAGGGCACACTATAAAAGAATATATTGGTGAAAATTGGTGATTTTCGCTCGCCCAAAACGGTGCGAGAAGAGACGTGTGTGTGCCAACCTACAATTTACGATATAGTCAGGACATATAGAGTGCAACTATATACTTTCCGAGCGGTATTTAGAGTCCAAAAGGGCACACTACAGGAGTATATAGGTATATACAGGTATAGTGATTTTCGTTCGTCCAAAACGGTGCCAGAACAGCAGTGTTGTGCCAAACTACTGTCTATGATCCGTAATTAGGACCTACAGTGTCCCAATATACACTTTGCGAGTTGTATCGACGTCGTATGCGGCGCCAGTGCAACGATTGGCGAGTTTAACTTTGAGGAGTTTAAAGGACTATAATGGAATAGTTATTTTCGTTCGTCCAAAACGATGCCAGAAGAGCCGTGTTTGTGCCAACCTACAACCTACGATCAGTAGTCAGGACCTATAGAGTTCCACTATACACTTTCCGAGCAGTCGCGACGTCGTATACGGCGTCAGTGCAACTATTGGTGAGTTTAGGTTTCTGACAATGTTTTAAATTTATTCTTGACAATGTGCAAATTGAAATTGTATTCATATAAAGATTATTTGTTTCAAAAAGTATTTGAACAATATGCTAAACATGGTATCTAAAAAATAAAACTGACTTACCTTTCCATTTCGTCCCAATAAGTAACAGCTCCCCTGTTCATGATGTTACCCATGTGTGTAACGTTAATTTGCTCCTCAGATTTCGTACCGACAAACTCGCCTACCATTTTCTGAAGTAAAGATAAAGCTACAACATTAATTATGTTGTGTCGAACAATTGACAATGTATTTACCTTCAACGATCTATGTTAGTCTTGTAAGTTCAAATCTCAGAGTTTCGAGAAATTCTAACGTGAAAAGTATGTTCTTTCTTTGCAAAAGAAGTCATAATATAAATACTTTCCCATATACAGACGCATTGTGACGCATCTGCAGAAGATGTCGTTTCAAAACATTGTGACAAAAGGAAAATTGCTCAAAACGAGCAATTTCTACTTTTTTCACAATGTTTTCAACTTTTTTCTTTAGTAATTTTACCTTCAGTAATAGAGAATTACCGTGTCTTTTGGCTAGATGTGCTGTATATTTGCTGTTGGTGGGAGAGGATTTAAATTTCCACGAATTGTTCGTTCTGATAAACGTTGATATCCCGTTTAGTTTTTGTAGTTGTTAATCTTATGTGGGTTTTACGCCATTTTCAAAAAAAAATATGTTATATCACGGCAATAGTTCACTTATTCATGATCTCTTGGTAAACAAATCAGTACTAGGCTAAGAAATGTGCGTTGCATAATTGCAGTCGATCTTGATCGCCGCGACTGGGGATCGAACCCGTATATTTGAAGAATATGTCCCAATATTAAACTTTTGTTCTAAGGATCATTGCTATCTGGTCTAGTTGTAAAATGCACGTACCCGAATACATAGAAAACACACTTAGGAAGCTACACCTAAATAGTTGTCAATGGCTGTATATAATAAGTTTAGTTAAAGTTTAGTTTAAACATATTTATTTTACATCGATTGCGAAACAAGCTTTAAACTTATATTATTCACGTTCGGTGCCTGCTTCCTGACCTAGTGATCTAGTGTGTGTACCCATATTCGAACTTAGACTAAATATCATCAAGACACACATTCTGACAAAAGTCGATATACTGAAGTTAAAAATGCAACTTCCAGAAAGTTACATAGAGATTATTACAACTTACCTCCTTATATTCTCGTATCAAAGTCCGTTCGTACGCTCGTGCAGTTTTTCCGCCAGCAAATCCAGCTTTACACATCCAGGAGCCATTGTCAATTACGATTGGTTCACAGTCAGCGACGTCACTTCCGTACATGACCAAACCAGCAAGTTGAATCGTCTCAAACGAATTCGTCAGTCTATCAGTTCAGGAGTGCGTTCAGATCATATCAATATTATGCCGAACAGAGTTGTCGCACTTTGGTTGTTAGTTATCTAAACGGTCGGTATGGGGTACGGTATAACGTTCGTCATCAACAACCGTTTGGCTAACAGCGCACACTTATCTGAACGCAAGTCTGACTCTGAAATTAGAAAACAGGACCTGATAAGCTCAAAATGGATTTAGTTTTTCCGGTGCCAACTTTATAAGATTGCAGCTAAACAATTCACAGCGGTTTCTTGAAGTACTGAATATCCTTTTCTTTCGCTTTAAAACAGTTCACCATTACAAAAGTGCACCATTGCAAAAGAAATTTGGAAAACGCAAAGTCAGTAACACTACATTAATATGTCGCGGACAAGCGCCCATCAGTGTCGTGTTGCACTAGGTGCCGTTCCAAAGACTTTCGTCAGCCGACTGTAGTGTCTCTGCACAGACTTTCTAATGTCCGAACCGATTATTCTGTCTCATTTATTATTTAACCCTTTCCCACATATAGACGCCTATGCAGCAGAAGTTTTTGTAGAAATTGTGACAAAAGGAGAAATTGCTAATTTCCGTATTTTTGTTCAGATGTTTTCAACGTCGTTGTCTGCAGATTTGTTGTGTATGTCGGAATACACAAAAAGAATGAGTTATCCTGGAATTCGATCTCTCATTATATTTGTTGTTACAGAGACATACATGAAGTTATTGCATCCCCGAACAAAAACATCAATATTGCAAAGTTGCTAAGAACCTTAGGAAGTATGACGTACTTTTGAAAGCAACGTGATTTAACATGTAAGGAATCTATTGTTGCATTTTAATAGAACGATAATTCGTAAGTCTAAATACAATTACGGGTCATCAGTGCTATAAGTGCTCACTTATTTTTTGTATTTACAAAAGGAAATCGATATAACCAAATCGACCATGCAACTGGAATGAATGCCTGAGTCGGTAGCGACGCTGGCTGTCAATCCAAGTTTATGAGTTCGAACCCCAGCCCGGCCGACATTCTTTCCGACGTTTGACAAAAGTCACTGTGACAAGCGTCATTCGTCTTTCACCAATGGGCTAACAGTCTATGTTGAAAAGCAGCCAGTTGCTTGGAAAGTATGTTGTGCAGAGTACTGGTGTGAGCAAACCAGGAAACATATGAGTAGGTGAACTTGCCGTCGTGATATGACTGAAAAATTGTCAAAAACGGCGTTAAACACCAATCAATCAAACTACAAGTACAATAATATAGTATGAAATCACCACATAATTAAACAAATTATGTGTATACAGGTAATATTACCATTCACTGCATATCCCGTATGTTTTGAAATATGTTTTAACCTTGAAAGGAGACGTAGCACGGATGCAAAATAAAACATGATTGTTTAACCTGAAACATTCTTTACAATAATGTGACTAATATTACATGTATGTTTGAAAAGCCTTTACCGAAATGAAAATAGAGTACATTTCGATAGACTCATTTAAAAAATTGTCCAAAAAAATATAAATTTTATTTATCCTGAAGATAATGCTTTTAATAATTTACATCTAATAATAGCTTTCTCAAACTAGCCTACATCTATTTATAGCCATTACATGTATTAAACTAGGGACGTAAATAATCTTACCTACGTTCCTGATTAAACTAATACTGTTTTCCTAAAACAGTTGATGAGCGACTTATTACACTCTAAAACAACGAAGCACGAAGAAACAGCACTGTTAGCAGCCAGCGTGTGTCATTAAACTTCGTTATTCGTTGTCGTAGATAATTGTGGAAAAGGAAAAGAACATACCTGACATAAGTAGAATAAACACAGGCCTGTCCGATAAAAGATTGTGTAGTATTCTCCTTTCAAAATCAATGGGGCATACGGGTTACAATATATATTGGTTCATAATCAAAGTAACCGGAGTGTTGAGATAGAACGAGAGAGGTAAT
>JASEVX010001356.1:0-17896 GCA_031761405.1 Serripes groenlandicus
AAAACGCTTACAACCGCGCAGCTGTGTCTCATCACAGGGTACCAATGTTCTAACAGCTTGACTCACTCCCGCGCATGGATATCTTGTGGCTACTTAACAAGGTCGACCAACCAGTACCATATATCACCATCACCAGGAGCTCGTCGTGACTGAAAAATAGAAACTCGTATTTCAATTTCAAATAAGTCTAAACAAAATAGTTAATTTGAAAATTATTTAACTGAAAATTTTACAGAGGAATCTTTACAACTGTCTGTAGTATTCTTACTTAGCTTGCTGTCAAAATCCCACTTCTGACACCATTTGTCACAGCATGACAAAGGGCTGACAACTCACTAAGCAAGACATACTAAGTTAAGGCAATTAATATTTACAAGTTTTAATTTTTATATAAAAACCATATTAAATTAAGTAAACACCTATATATACAACACTGAAATAATAAAAGAATAATTTTAACTCAGAAAGTCCTAATACCCCTGTGCACCACTGAACAACTCACGGAATCAAACCGTCCCTAACCTGTCCCTTTTACCTTTCCTTATTTTCACTGTTCGTATTTCAAACGATATAAATAAACTATACTTCTACTACCGCGTCCGGATTCGTAGGAAATTAACTCCACTGCGCATTCAACCTTTATTGGCGATGGCGGGAAATCAGGAACCGTAACGTCCTGTGATTATATCTATTAGGCTGGTTGCCTATCGCCGGCTATTCCCTGACGTCAGGATGGTCATGCCGCACATATTGCGGATATGTAGATTAATGCGTCCTGTGACGATCTCCACCTGCTGACTCCTGGTTACGTCGTAACGTTGTTGACCTCCGTCGTTATCCGTCACCCATAGCGTCGGCTAGTAGCACGTCTATAGATCATGACGTCTACCGTATCTAGAAAGCGGCTACAATAAATAAACTCCGTCTTACAATTGCATCACCATACAATTTCAGTGCAATGCCTTCACTACCATTATTTACTTTCACGGTATAATAATTACACTTTAAAAACAGTTACTTTTCACTGCACCAAACAATACCGCATACTGACAAGACTAAATAATGTCCCCAATATACATATCATGAATACAAGAACTCTTTTATTAACCTTCATTTAACAATGAACTGCATTAAGGAAATATCATTCACCAATGCAACACAATGTATATATACAATAATTAAACAGACTCATAGATTCCTCTGTAACATCGTAATAAACATTATGTAATAATATGAATACAGTATGTCTCTCCAACACTATACCAAATAACACAATTTAAACTATTTGTAACTTGTATCAATTTAAACATCTTTCAAAATTATAGCTACTTCCTTTTCTCGAAATAATTTAAAACAATGAATAAAGAATCCGTTAAATTGACTTACCATTCAACAATTTAAATAAAATCAAAATAAAGATAAGTCTGTACTTACACAATTCCGCATGTAATGGTCACCAACTGACTCCTAGCGAGGTTGATATTTGACTGACAAAACGTACACATTGTCCCTCAGTTAAGTAGCCAAGACACACCTGGAACCGCGAAATACTCATGCAGCCCTGGAACCGCGAAATACTCATGCAGCACGAGCTTGTCAAACTGATTATATAAATTTACTTTAGCAAAAGGCCAACTGAACGATATGCATAGATTTATATTTTCCCCAAATTAAATCATCCAAATGTTTAATACTCAACCGATTTAAATGAAACTAACTTGCAACTAACTCAAATATATAAAAAGATAATCAAAAGTTATTGATTTTTACTTCTCACAAAATGTACCACCATTGTGCTTGAAATAGGCTTACGAAAATAATGTTCTAGATACTGACACTGTGCATACTCTATACATATGGTTATATAAACTAAGGCCAAGCCTATATAATAATACTTGTTATACGTTTTCTATTTTCAACAATTATTATCTGAGGTTATTTTGTTACAACACGTTCCCCCCAAGGATAAAGTGGTTACACTTTTTCTAGCTAACAAAATAAACTTTCACTAGCACTACCTGTCTAGTCTACCGCAATAAACCATACTATTTACAATTACACAGCTTCTAAAATCTAAACTCCTTAATCACTAACCTAGTTTTCCCCGATACATTTTACAGGTACGTCCCTGTCGTACTCTTGTCATTAAACTGGTCTAACTTTACTTATTTCCTAATCTACTGAGATAATCTGCACCAACATTATCTCTGCCTGGAATAGCCTGAATACGCATTCTGTATGGTTGCAATGCTAATGCCCATCTCATTAACCTAGAATTCGTCATTTTCGACTTGTTTAAGTAAACAAGAGGCTGGTGATCTGTTTCTAATACAAATTCTCTGCCGAATAAATACCTATGAAACTTGGAAATTCCCCAAATCACACCCAGACACTCCTTTTCAATTACTGAGTAGTTCTTTTCCCTATCCAGTAATTTCTTGCTTCCATAAGCTACTGGCCACTTCACACCTTCGGATTCCTGCAGTAATATTGCTCCTACACCTACATCTGATGCATCGGTCCTGAGAATGAATGGCTTATCTAACTCTGGTAACTTCAATATCGGTGGTCCTACAAGACTCTTCTTCAAGGTCTGAAGAGCAAATTCCTGACTATCTCCCCATACTACCTTATTTGGTTGAAATTTCTTCGTTAAATCGGTCAAAGGTACCGCAATAGCTGAAAAGTTCGGAATAAATTTCCTGTAGAATCCTACTACACCTAAAAACGATCTTACCTGCTTTTTAGTTGTTGGTCTTTCCGCTTTCTGGACTGCCTCTATTTTGTCCTGTGATGGTCTCAGTGTACTTGACTCACCTATCACATGTCCCAAACACTCTAACCTACAATATCCAATACTACACTTGCTAGGTCTCGCTGTTAAACTAGCTACTCTTAATCTACTGAACACTTCCTTTAAAGCTATAACATGCTGATCCCAAGTCATCGTGAACACTAGAATATCGTCAATGAAACTATCTACACCCTCTAAACCTTTAATAACCTTTCTCATTAGTCTGCAGAATGTACTTGGCGCACATACCAGCCCAAATGGCATTTTATTAAAACGCCACAGTCCTGTGGACGTTTCAAATGATGTCATATCCTTTGCCTGCTCTGTTAAAGGTACTTGCCAGTAGCCTTTACTGAGATCTATCTTTGAAAAATATTTAGCCTTAGACAATTTCGAGAATATCTGCTCAATATTTGGCATCGGTTCAGCGTCAAACACTGTAGCCTTATTTACCTGCCTGAAATCAATGCAAAATCTGATGCTGCCATCTTTCTTTCTTATCAAGACAATCGGACTAGAAAATGGTGCATTTGAAGGTTCTATTACCCCTAGTTCTATCATCTTACTAACTTCCTCATTTACTATCTCTACTGATTGGTAAGGAATAGGATACGCTTTACTTCTAATTGGTTCAGCTGTACTGAGCTTTATGTCGTGCTCTATAAATGACGTGGTTCCTGGTATGTCGGTTAAGACATCAGTGAACTCCTTCAACACTTTATCTACTTGTGCTTTCTGATCTACTGATAAGTCTTTACAAATATCTACGTTGTCGACTGATTCAGTACCTACGCTAGATGGACACTCTAATGGTATCTCTTCATCGACCCAATCGATATCATCTCCTTTCCTATCATCCTCATCTTCTACAATTGCAGAACAAATCACAGCAAATACTCCTCGAACCTCATTATCATCATCAATGTCTCTCTCGTGATATTTTTTTAACATATTCGCATGGAATGTTTTTTCCTTACCCTGCATATCAATTACAAAATCAAGTTGGTTCATTACCTTTGTTACCTCAAAAGGACCCTTCCATCTCAATAACAGTTTGTTGTGGTTCTCTGGAAGTAGTACTAATACTTTGTCACCTTCTTCAAACTTTCTTGCCCTGGTCCGCTTATTATAATACTTCTTCTGACGTAATTTAGCCTTACCTAACTGTTCTTGAGCCATCTTACATGTTTCTTCCAATCGTTCCCGCAAATCTATAACATATTGGTATGTGGATTTAATCTCACCCTCAGTCACTTCACCAGCCCATAATTCCTTCAATATACTCAACGGTCCTCTCACAGTCCTACCATAAAGTAACTCAAAAGGTGAAAACCCCAAGCTCTCTTGTGGTACTTCTCTATAGGCAAATAAAGCTGCATTTACATACTTATCCCAGTCTTTTGGTCTCTCACAACACATCCGTTTTAGCATCCGCTTTAACGTCCCGTTGAACTTCTCCACCAAACCATTACACATTGGGTGATAAGGGGTTGTGGTTAACTGACGTAAGGATAACATTCGACTTACCTCAGCCATCATCTCAGATGTAAACTGTGAACCCATATCTGTCAACATCTCCTCTGGGATTCCAAGTCTGCTAAACATGTCTACTAGGGCCTCCGCTACTCGTGCTGTCTCAATACTTGGTAAAGCCACCGCTTCGGGATATCGTGTTGCATAGTCTACCATCACTAGAATATATCGGTTCTTCCTGTCGGTCATCGGTTCTATTGGTCCCACCAAATCTACTGCTACCCGCTTGAAGGGTGTATCGATCAATGGCATGTCTCCTAGTGGTACTCTCATGACCTTACCTCTTGCTATAGTTCTTTGACAGATATCGCAGGACCTGCAATATCGACTAACTTCTGCACAAACTCCTGGCCAATAGAACTCAGCTAAAACCTTATCACTGGTCTTCCGTATTCCTAGATGTCCTCCCATCAATGCTTCGTGTGCTAACTTCATCACGGTTTCTCGACACTTGGTTGGAACTACTAACTGGTATGCCTTCTTATGATCTGGATATAAAAACTCCCGATACAACAACTCGTTCTTAAATAAAAAGTTCACCTGTCCACCTCCTTTACACATTCTGACATGTCCTTCTGTGGCTTTCTGTCTAGTCTTCTCCAGAGATTCATCTTGCATCTGTAATTCTTTAAAATCTGTTCTAGAAATATCCAATATTTTACCTGGAACAATCAATTTCCGATATGGCTTAGTCCCTTCTTGTTTTTGAGCTCTAGTCTGCACTGCGTTTACTTCATCTTCGGGTTCTGGATATCTTGCCCCTGGAATGTTACCTATAACTAGATCATATAATGGTGTGTCAATACACAATGCTTCTGTGATACCTTTATAATAGGGTGTGTTCACGTCGATCTTTGCGACGGGAAAATAATGTTCGGAACCATCTATGTACTTACAGCACCTCTCCTTACCAGTGAATTGTTCCTCCCGCACTAACGTCTTCTTCACAATGACACAGGTTGCCCCGGTATCTCTCATCATGTTCACCTTGTTCCCATTCACTGTTCCTTCCTTGGTTGGACAATTGCTCTGCATGCATGCCCCTAACTGCTCCGAAACATCGCTACATACATGTATACAATTCGAACTGTCTGTCCTTCTCATACCCCTTCGACCTTGACCTCTATACCTTCCTCGGCCTCTTCCATGCTGGTTACCTCGATAGTTTTGATGTTGGTAAAAGGTGTTTCCACTTCCGGTCTCTGTACTGGCAACTACTCTTCCATTACTATCGTCAACGGCTGCCATCATCGGTCTGTTACCTTTTCTTCTGCAGTCAGCCGATTTATGATTACCACCTCCACAATGCTGACACTTCCACTGATCATCTGAATGGTTACTCGTGCCTCGGTCCTTTCGTCTTCCTTCCTTTGACACTACCTGTTGACAACCACCTCTCGCTTCTGCAAACAAATCCGCCTGTGCTGCCATCTCTGTTCCGTCTGTAAACAATTTCGTTTTAAGAAATAATAGCAACTCATGATTGCTTATAGCCAACAATTGATCTCTTAACAAATAATCTACTACACCATCATACGTCTTTACTACTTTCCCTAAATCAAACCACCGTTCCAAATAGTTTCTTGACCTTCTTAAATACTGTATAAATGTCTCTCCATTCTCTGGTCTAGCTGCTTTAAATCGCTTCCTAAACCCTTCCTCCGTCAATTCAAACCGTTTTAACAATGCCGACTTTAACTTCCCATAGTCCAAAGAGTCATCAGTAGGTAATCTAGAGTATACATCTAATGCCTTCCCTTTTAACAATGCACTAAGGTGTAGGGCCCATTGTTCATCCTTCCATCCTTGTACTGCTGCGTATCTCTCAAATCGTGATAAATAACTGTCCATGTTGTCCTTGTTCTCATCAAACCATGGTAACCTCGGTCCTTTAACTTTATGTTCCTGCATTACTGTCTTACCTTTGTTGATTTCTGCCAACTCCATTGCTTGCTGGTGTTGAACAGCTGCCAACTCCATTGATCTCTGGTGGTCGTTCAGCATTTGGCTTTCTATGGCTTCTCTCTTCCTGAGTTCTGCTTCGCGTTCTGCTTCTCTCTTCCGGACTTCTGCTTCGCTCTTCCGGACTTCTGCTTCGCGTTCTGCTTCGCGTTCTATTTGTCTCTGTTTCCTCTCCATGGCCTGTTCCTCTTGTACAAAACGCCTAAGATCTTCACCTGTATAACCAAACTTCTCTCCTAACTCCGTTAACTCCTTCATACTAGTCATAATTATTAATTGTATAACCTCAAACAATAAATAATACACTTGGACTAAACACTAGCTACCTTCTCAATATATGACAAAACAATAGCTAATCAAATAAGATCAACTTATATATATTACAACCCTGAATTTTAATTAACTCACTTCAAAGTTAAATACATCTATAATATGACGCAAAACTATTCTAAGTAATTGCGTAGACGGTACAGTATACTTCACTAACCGTAATACTAACAACAATCCAATGTATGACTATAGCCTATATCTATATATCTAATTCAAAATACTGCTAGCCCAGTGTATAATTATCCTATCATATATGAGTCCACACAATACTCAACTTACGGATATTACCTGTAGCTACAATGTACGGCAAATTAATAACCCGCACTAACCACTTTCATTCAAATATAGTGACTAACTATTATCTATGCAGTACGGTTCGATGCACTAATACAAATGGCAGTAGTATACAATTACTTCACACTGTCTCTACCAACTATATTTTACCAACACAGATCACTTAATACTCAGATTACTACGCCCAAGATCTTATTAAATGCGACAAAGATAACTCAATTTAAGTTTATCAAAATAAAACCTAATTCAAAATTAAATCAGTTTTAAACATTCAGGTGGTTTTTTTTTTTTTTTTAAACTTAAAATAGTCCCACCCTATTGTTGTACCCTCAGCTTACGTGCTTTACTACAAAACGCTTACAACCGCGCAGCTGTGTCTCATCACAGGGTACCAATGTTCTAACAGCTTGACTCACTCCCGCGCATGGATATCTTGTGGCTACTTAACAAGGTCGACCAACCAGTACCATATATCACCATCACCAGGAGCTCGTCGTGACTGAAAAATAGAAACTCGTATTTCAATTTCAAATAAGTCTAAACAAAATAGTTAATTTGAAAATTATTTAACTGAAAATTTTACAGAGGAATCTTTACAACTGTCTGTAGTATTCTTACTTAGCTTGCTGTCAAAATCCCACTTCTGACACCATTTGTCACAGCATGACAAAGGGCTGACAACTCACTAAGCAAGACATACTAAGTTAAGGCAATTAATATTTACAAGTTTTAATTTTTATATAAAAACCATATTAAATTAAGTAAACACCTATATATACAACACTGAAATAATAAAAGAATAATTTTAACTCAGAAAGTCCTAATACCCCTGTGCACCACTGAACAACTCACGGAATCAAACCGTCCCTAACCTGTCCCTTTTACCTTTCCTTATTTTCACTGTTCGTATTTCAAACGATATAAATAAACTATACTTCTACTACCGCGTCCGGATTCGTAGGAAATTAACTCCACTGCGCATTCAACCTTTATTGGCGATGGCGGGAAATCAGGAACCGTAACGTCCTGTGATTATATCTATTAGGCTGGTTGCCTATCGCCGGCTATTCCCTGACGTCAGGATGGTCATGCCGCACATATTGCGGATATGTAGATTAATGCGTCCTGTGACGATCTCCACCTGCTGACTCCTGGTTACGTCGTAACGTTGTTGACCTCCGTCGTTATCCGTCACCCATAGCGTCGGCTAGTAGCACGTCTATAGATCATGACGTCTACCGTATCTAGAAAGCGGCTACAATAAATAAACTCCGTCTTACAATTGCATCACCATACAATTTCAGTGCAATGCCTTCACTACCATTATTTACTTTCACGGTATAATAATTACACTTTAAAAACAGTTACTTTTCACTGCACCAAACAATACCGCATACTGACAAGACTAAATAATGTCCCCAATATACATATCATGAATACAAGAACTCTTTTATTAACCTTCATTTAACAATGAACTGCATTAAGGAAATATCATTCACCAATGCAACACAATGTATATATACAATAATTAAACAGACTCATAGATTCCTCTGTAACATCGTAATAAACATTATGTAATAATATGAATACAGTATGTCTCTCCAACACTATACCAAATAACACAATTTAAACTATTTGTAACTTGTATCAATTTAAACATCTTTCAAAATTATAGCTACTTCCTTTTCTCGAAATAATTTAAAACAATGAATAAAGAATCCGTTAAATTGACTTACCATTCAACAATTTAAATAAAATCAAAATAAAGATAAGTCTGTACTTACACAATTCCGCATGTAATGGTCACCAACTGACTCCTAGCGAGGTTGATATTTGACTGACAAAACGTACACATTGTCCCTCAGTTAAGTAGCCAAGACACACCTGGAACCGCGAAATACTCATGCAGCCCTGGAACCGCGAAATACTCATGCAGCACGAGCTTGTCAAACTGATTATATAAATTTACTTTAGCAAAAGGCCAACTGAACGATATGCATAGATTTATATTTTCCCCAAATTAAATCATCCAAATGTTTAATACTCAACCGATTTAAATGAAACTAACTTGCAACTAACTCAAATATATAAAAAGATAATCAAAAGTTATTGATTTTTACTTCTCACAAAATGTACCACCATTGTGCTTGAAATAGGCTTACGAAAATAATGTTCTAGATACTGACACTGTGCATACTCTATACATATGGTTATATAAACTAAGGCCAAGCCTATATAATAATACTTGTTATACGTTTTCTATTTTCAACAATTATTATCTGAGGTTATTTTGTTACAACACGTTCCCCCCAAGGATAAAGTGGTTACACTTTTTCTAGCTAACAAAATAAACTTTCACTAGCACTACCTGTCTAGTCTACCGCAATAAACCATACTATTTACAATTACACAGCTTCTAAAATCTAAACTCCTTAATCACTAACCTAGTTTTCCCCGATACATTTTACAGGTACGTCCCTGTCGTACTCTTGTCATTAAACTGGTCTAACTTTACTTATTTCCTAATCTACTGAGATAATCTGCACCAACATTATCTCTGCCTGGAATAGCCTGAATACGCATTCTGTATGGTTGCAATGCTAATGCCCATCTCATTAACCTAGAATTCGTCATTTTCGACTTGTTTAAGTAAACAAGAGGCTGGTGATCTGTTTCTAATACAAATTCTCTGCCGAATAAATACCTATGAAACTTGGAAATTCCCCAAATCACACCCAGACACTCCTTTTCAATTACTGAGTAGTTCTTTTCCCTATCCAGTAATTTCTTGCTTCCATAAGCTACTGGCCACTTCACACCTTCGGATTCCTGCAGTAATATTGCTCCTACACCTACATCTGATGCATCGGTCCTGAGAATGAATGGCTTATCTAACTCTGGTAACTTCAATATCGGTGGTCCTACAAGACTCTTCTTCAAGGTCTGAAGAGCAAATTCCTGACTATCTCCCCATACTACCTTATTTGGTTGAAATTTCTTCGTTAAATCGGTCAAAGGTACCGCAATAGCTGAAAAGTTCGGAATAAATTTCCTGTAGAATCCTACTACACCTAAAAACGATCTTACCTGCTTTTTAGTTGTTGGTCTTTCCGCTTTCTGGACTGCCTCTATTTTGTCCTGTGATGGTCTCAGTGTACTTGACTCACCTATCACATGTCCCAAACACTCTAACCTACAATATCCAATACTACACTTGCTAGGTCTCGCTGTTAAACTAGCTACTCTTAATCTACTGAACACTTCCTTTAAAGCTATAACATGCTGATCCCAAGTCATCGTGAACACTAGAATATCGTCAATGAAACTATCTACACCCTCTAAACCTTTAATAACCTTTCTCATTAGTCTGCAGAATGTACTTGGCGCACATACCAGCCCAAATGGCATTTTATTAAAACGCCACAGTCCTGTGGACGTTTCAAATGATGTCATATCCTTTGCCTGCTCTGTTAAAGGTACTTGCCAGTAGCCTTTACTGAGATCTATCTTTGAAAAATATTTAGCCTTAGACAATTTCGAGAATATCTGCTCAATATTTGGCATCGGTTCAGCGTCAAACACTGTAGCCTTATTTACCTGCCTGAAATCAATGCAAAATCTGATGCTGCCATCTTTCTTTCTTATCAAGACAATCGGACTAGAAAATGGTGCATTTGAAGGTTCTATTACCCCTAGTTCTATCATCTTACTAACTTCCTCATTTACTATCTCTACTGATTGGTAAGGAATAGGATACGCTTTACTTCTAATTGGTTCAGCTGTACTGAGCTTTATGTCGTGCTCTATAAATGACGTGGTTCCTGGTATGTCGGTTAAGACATCAGTGAACTCCTTCAACACTTTATCTACTTGTGCTTTCTGATCTACTGATAAGTCTTTACAAATATCTACGTTGTCGACTGATTCAGTACCTACGCTAGATGGACACTCTAATGGTATCTCTTCATCGACCCAATCGATATCATCTCCTTTCCTATCATCCTCATCTTCTACAATTGCAGAACAAATCACAGCAAATACTCCTCGAACCTCATTATCATCATCAATGTCTCTCTCGTGATATTTTTTTAACATATTCGCATGGAATGTTTTTTCCTTACCCTGCATATCAATTACAAAATCAAGTTGGTTCATTACCTTTGTTACCTCAAAAGGACCCTTCCATCTCAATAACAGTTTGTTGTGGTTCTCTGGAAGTAGTACTAATACTTTGTCACCTTCTTCAAACTTTCTTGCCCTGGTCCGCTTATTATAATACTTCTTCTGACGTAATTTAGCCTTACCTAACTGTTCTTGAGCCATCTTACATGTTTCTTCCAATCGTTCCCGCAAATCTATAACATATTGGTATGTGGATTTAATCTCACCCTCAGTCACTTCACCAGCCCATAATTCCTTCAATATACTCAACGGTCCTCTCACAGTCCTACCATAAAGTAACTCAAAAGGTGAAAACCCCAAGCTCTCTTGTGGTACTTCTCTATAGGCAAATAAAGCTGCATTTACATACTTATCCCAGTCTTTTGGTCTCTCACAACACATCCGTTTTAGCATCCGCTTTAACGTCCCGTTGAACTTCTCCACCAAACCATTACACATTGGGTGATAAGGGGTTGTGGTTAACTGACGTAAGGATAACATTCGACTTACCTCAGCCATCATCTCAGATGTAAACTGTGAACCCATATCTGTCAACATCTCCTCTGGGATTCCAAGTCTGCTAAACATGTCTACTAGGGCCTCCGCTACTCGTGCTGTCTCAATACTTGGTAAAGCCACCGCTTCGGGATATCGTGTTGCATAGTCTACCATCACTAGAATATATCGGTTCTTCCTGTCGGTCATCGGTTCTATTGGTCCCACCAAATCTACTGCTACCCGCTTGAAGGGTGTATCGATCAATGGCATGTCTCCTAGTGGTACTCTCATGACCTTACCTCTTGCTATAGTTCTTTGACAGATATCGCAGGACCTGCAATATCGACTAACTTCTGCACAAACTCCTGGCCAATAGAACTCAGCTAAAACCTTATCACTGGTCTTCCGTATTCCTAGATGTCCTCCCATCAATGCTTCGTGTGCTAACTTCATCACGGTTTCTCGACACTTGGTTGGAACTACTAACTGGTATGCCTTCTTATGATCTGGATATAAAAACTCCCGATACAACAACTCGTTCTTAAATAAAAAGTTCACCTGTCCACCTCCTTTACACATTCTGACATGTCCTTCTGTGGCTTTCTGTCTAGTCTTCTCCAGAGATTCATCTTGCATCTGTAATTCTTTAAAATCTGTTCTAGAAATATCCAATATTTTACCTGGAACAATCAATTTCCGATATGGCTTAGTCCCTTCTTGTTTTTGAGCTCTAGTCTGCACTGCGTTTACTTCATCTTCGGGTTCTGGATATCTTGCCCCTGGAATGTTACCTATAACTAGATCATATAATGGTGTGTCAATACACAATGCTTCTGTGATACCTTTATAATAGGGTGTGTTCACGTCGATCTTTGCGACGGGAAAATAATGTTCGGAACCATCTATGTACTTACAGCACCTCTCCTTACCAGTGAATTGTTCCTCCCGCACTAACGTCTTCTTCACAATGACACAGGTTGCCCCGGTATCTCTCATCATGTTCACCTTGTTCCCATTCACTGTTCCTTCCTTGGTTGGACAATTGCTCTGCATGCATGCCCCTAACTGCTCCGAAACATCGCTACATACATGTATACAATTCGAACTGTCTGTCCTTCTCATACCCCTTCGACCTTGACCTCTATACCTTCCTCGGCCTCTTCCATGCTGGTTACCTCGATAGTTTTGATGTTGGTAAAAGGTGTTTCCACTTCCGGTCTCTGTACTGGCAACTACTCTTCCATTACTATCGTCAACGGCTGCCATCATCGGTCTGTTACCTTTTCTTCTGCAGTCAGCCGATTTATGATTACCACCTCCACAATGCTGACACTTCCACTGATCATCTGAATGGTTACTCGTGCCTCGGTCCTTTCGTCTTCCTTCCTTTGACACTACCTGTTGACAACCACCTCTCGCTTCTGCAAACAAATCCGCCTGTGCTGCCATCTCTGTTCCGTCTGTAAACAATTTCGTTTTAAGAAATAATAGCAACTCATGATTGCTTATAGCCAACAATTGATCTCTTAACAAATAATCTACTACACCATCATACGTCTTTACTACTTTCCCTAAATCAAACCACCGTTCCAAATAGTTTCTTGACCTTCTTAAATACTGTATAAATGTCTCTCCATTCTCTGGTCTAGCTGCTTTAAATCGCTTCCTAAACCCTTCCTCCGTCAATTCAAACCGTTTTAACAATGCCGACTTTAACTTCCCATAGTCCAAAGAGTCATCAGTAGGTAATCTAGAGTATACATCTAATGCCTTCCCTTTTAACAATGCACTAAGGTGTAGGGCCCATTGTTCATCCTTCCATCCTTGTACTGCTGCGTATCTCTCAAATCGTGATAAATAACTGTCCATGTTGTCCTTGTTCTCATCAAACCATGGTAACCTCGGTCCTTTAACTTTATGTTCCTGCATTACTGTCTTACCTTTGTTGATTTCTGCCAACTCCATTGCTTGCTGGTGTTGAACAGCTGCCAACTCCATTGATCTCTGGTGGTCGTTCAGCATTTGGCTTTCTATGGCTTCTCTCTTCCTGAGTTCTGCTTCGCGTTCTGCTTCTCTCTTCCGGACTTCTGCTTCGCTCTTCCGGACTTCTGCTTCGCGTTCTGCTTCGCGTTCTATTTGTCTCTGTTTCCTCTCCATGGCCTGTTCCTCTTGTACAAAACGCCTAAGATCTTCACCTGTATAACCAAACTTCTCTCCTAACTCCGTTAACTCCTTCATACTAGTCATAATTATTAATTGTATAACCTCAAACAATAAATAATACACTTGGACTAAACACTAGCTACCTTCTCAATATATGACAAAACAATAGCTAATCAAATAAGATCAACTTATATATATTACAACCCTGAATTTTAATTAACTCACTTCAAAGTTAAATACATCTATAATATGACGCAAAACTATTCTAAGTAATTGCGTAGACGGTACAGTATACTTCACTAACCGTAATACTAACAACAATCCAATGTATGACTATAGCCTATATCTATATATCTAATTCAAAATACTGCTAGCCCAGTGTATAATTATCCTATCATATATGAGTCCACACAATACTCAACTTACGGATATTACCTGTAGCTACAATGTACGGCAAATTAATAACCCGCACTAACCACTTTCATTCAAATATAGTGACTAACTATTATCTATGCAGTACGGTTCGATGCACTAATACAAATGGCAGTAGTATACAATTACTTCACACTGTCTCTACCAACTATATTTTACCAACACAGATCACTTAATACTCAGATTACTACGCCCAAGATCTTATTAAATGCGACAAAGATAACTCAATTTAAGTTTATCAAAATAAAACCTAATTCAAAATTAAATCAGTTTTAAACATTCAGGTGGTTTTTTTTTTTTTTTTAAACTTAAAATAGTCCCACCCTATTGTTGTACCCTCAGCTTACGTGCTTTACTACAAAACGCTTACAACCGCGCAGCTGTGTCTCATCACAGGGTACCAATGTTCTAACAGCTTGACTCACTCCCGCGCATGGATATCTTGTGGCTACTTAACAAGGTCGACCAACCAGTACCATATATCACCATCACCAGGAGCTCGTCGTGACTGAAAAATAGAAACTCGTATTTCAATTTCAAATAAGTCTAAACAAAATAGTTAATTTGAAAATTATTTAACTGAAAATTTTACAGAGGAATCTTTACAACTGTCTGTAGTATTCTTACTTAGCTTGCTGTCAAAATCCCACTTCTGACACCATTTGTCACAGCATGACAAAGGGCTGACAACTCACTAAGCAAGACATACTAAGTTAAGGCAATTAATATTTACAAGTTTTAATTTTTATATAAAAACCATATTAAATTAAGTAAACACCTATATATACAACACTGAAATAATAAAAGAATAATTTTAACTCAGAAAGTCCTAATACCCCTGTGCACCACTGAACAACTCACGGAATCAAACCGTCCCTAACCTGTCCCTTTTACCTTTCCTTATTTTCACTGTTCGTATTTCAAACGATATAAATAAACTATACTTCTACTACCGCGTCCGGATTCGTAGGAAATTAACTCCACTGCGCATTCAACCTTTATTGGCGATGGCGGGAAATCAGGAACCGTAACGTCCTGTGATTATATCTATTAGGCTGGTTGCCTATCGCCGGCTATTCCCTGACGTCAGGATGGTCATGCCGCACATATTGCGGATATGTAGATTAATGCGTCCTGTGACGATCTCCACCTGCTGACTCCTGGTTACGTCGTAACGTTGTTGACCTCCGTCGTTATCCGTCACCCATAGCGTCGGCTAGTAGCACGTCTATAGATCATGACGTCTACCGTATCTAGAAAGCGGCTACAATAAATAAACTCCGTCTTACAATTGCATCACCATACAATTTCAGTGCAATGCCTTCACTACCATTATTTACTTTCACGGTATAATAATTACACTTTAAAAACAGTTACTTTTCACTGCACCAAACAATACCGCATACTGACAAGACTAAATAATGTCCCCAATATACATATCATGAATACAAGAACTCTTTTATTAACCTTCATTTAACAATGAACTGCATTAAGGAAATATCATTCACCAATGCAACACAATGTATATATACAATAATTAAACAGACTCATAGATTCCTCTGTAACATCGTAATAAACATTATGTAATAATATGAATACAGTATGTCTCTCCAACACTATACCAAATAACACAATTTAAACTATTTGTAACTTGTATCAATTTAAACATCTTTCAAAATTATAGCTACTTCCTTTTCTCGAAATAATTTAAAACAATGAATAAAGAATCCGTTAAATTGACTTACCATTCAACAATTTAAATAAAATCAAAATAAAGATAAGTCTGTACTTACACAATTCCGCATGTAATGGTCACCAACTGACTCCTAGCGAGGTTGATATTTGACTGACAAAACGTACACATTGTCCCTCAGTTAAGTAGCCAAGACACACCTGGAACCGCGAAATACTCATGCAGCCCTGGAACCGCGAAATACTCATGCAGCACGAGCTTGTCAAACTGATTATATAAATTTACTTTAGCAAAAGGCCAACTGAACGATATGCATAGATTTATATTTTCCCCAAATTAAATCATCCAAATGTTTAATACTCAACCGATTTAAATGAAACTAACTTGCAACTAACTCAAATATATAAAAAGATAATCAAAAGTTATTGATTTTTACTTCTCACAAAATGTACCACCATTGTGCTTGAAATAGGCTTACGAAAATAATGTTCTAGATACTGACACTGTGCATACTCTATACATATGGTTATATAAACTAAGGCCAAGCCTATATAATAATACTTGTTATACGTTTTCTATTTTCAACAATTATTATCTGAGGTTATTTTGTTACAGTGCTCTTGCTTTCTGAAATTGGAATTGCCACGTGGTGTCGCATTTTTTTTCCTTTTTCCTTTCTTTTAAAATATTTTGTTTGAATTCATCTTGTTGAACAAAGATTTGCAGGAATATTTATAAAGATAGCTTCTTATCATGTAATTCCGATAATTCCGAAACAAAATCATGTTTACTTTCCTAAAAATAGATCGACGCGCGCCGCTTTTGAACCAATTTTGACCGCCATTTTGTTAACCGTGTGCGAGAGAGAAAGAGAAAGATTAAATTACAGCTCTACTGTTCATATTTAAAATAATACAACTAGATAAGTTGATGCAATGTATGTTTAAATGTATATAGCACTCATGTTCTGTTGTTTTACACGGCTGTTTCATTGAAAACTTAGCGTAAAGTTCCTTTCACAATTCAACCCGATTCGGCATCGCGCCGATTCGTACCATTTTGTGTGAGAATACAATTTCTCTCTTAAATAAGCCAGAAAATCTCTATCTAGAGATAAATATTAGTCCTGTTTGTTATATAATGAATGTAATAAATCCTGTACTAATTACAGTCTGTCCAGATATAGGAAATAAGACCGTGCGGATAATTCCTTATTACATGATGCCTGTGTGGTATGCATGTTTATACGTTGGATTTTGGTCGTTATCACGACGTTGATACAACGTCGTGATTCCGACGTTGTTCCAACGTCGTGATTTCGACGTTGTTCCAACGTCGGAGTTTGACGTCTAACAAACCACAGGAGTCCGAATTTTTGTTTAGAGAGAATTAAATACGAACATGCAATACCTGGTTAAACTACTACAAATAGTCTTTATATGGTCCATATGCTATAATAGTAACGACCGTAATGTTATCGTATGAGAAAACTCGGGGAATCCCAAAAGAATACCCTGTTACTATAAATAGACTCCCTACTGTGTATATATATATATAAAGACAAGGTGTGCAACGCAATTTTAACCCCCTTATTCATTCTGGCCAAATTTGTAATCGAAAAACAACGGGGTTGGCATATTCTTTTGTAGAAATATACCAAAAAATGATTTTTCTTACGACCCATACGATCAAAAGGTTTCAAACAACCATAACGACGCTGTACTGGAGATTAATGTTCATAAAATGTGAACATTCTCCGAGTTCCCGACCGCCATGCGCTGACGTCACATAATCACATACCGCAGCGAATATTCTAAAATTAAATCACGAGACGTAGGCGTCCGGGAATAATCCACGCCATCTTCTTTTCTAAAAATAACCTGCGAAATGTCAACAAAAGGTGAGATGATGGAGACGGCAAAGGTATTGGCAGAAACCGGACATAGTTTCATCATAACAGGACAGTGTGGCACAGGAAAATCGTATTTAATGAGGTTTGTGTAGTATTCTTTCTTCCCATTTTTGATAAACATCTG
>JASEVX010001357.1:0-17837 GCA_031761405.1 Serripes groenlandicus
ATCTCAAGTCACTTCTACCAATATATGTATTCTCTGTTTGGGTGAATGAAGAATTGGGCTATAAATGAGCCGTTCCACGAGAAAACCAACAGTATGGCCTATGCGTAAAATATTGACCCGGATCAGCCTAAGCATGCCGCACAGGCTAACTCTGGCAGACACTTTTCGCCTAAAGTAGATTTTCTGTTTCAGGAATCATTCCTCTTTACATCTTAACCTCAGAGACGGAATGTGTCGGCCAGGATTAGCCTGCGCGGCCTGCACAGGCTGGTCTTGGTCGATACATTACGCAGAGTCCAAAATAGTAGTTTGCTCGTGGAACGGCTCATATATATAATATATTATGTATATTTTCATTATTTTGACACAAATCGAAATAGTTCATTTCACTGTATAAAGGTCAATTTATACGAATACATCCACGGGTCAGTACAGTAAAGTAGTTGTATGCTTTCAACATGTGCCGATTGGTTTAAATTCATAGTATACACAAAAGTAATTAGCTGACCCTTTCTAGCGTGTAGACGACTTATAGTTAATACTCCTGCAGCAGACGACGTTTTGGAAACATTACTGGAAAAGGAGAAATAATTGTTTTCATCTTTACCCACTATGTTTTCTTTTCGACTCGAGAATTAAACTTCATAGATGTTTCATTTCTAAATCCACTGTCTGAATCACAGTCGAGCTAATGTCAGTGCGACCGATAACCGTCCGTGCTTACTGCAAGACCCTCAACGATACTATTTGGCCGATTTATAATTATTTCACTGTCCGATTTTTAAATACTTTCACATACTTTCACATACCTTCACATACTTTCATATACTATCACATACTTTCACATACTTTCACATACTTTCATATACTTTCACATACTTTCACATACTTTCATATACTTTCACATACTTTCGCGCATACTTTTGTCTTTGTTGACCTCCTATCGGGTTCCTCTGTGGAAGACATTGGTGCAGAGGTAGAGCGTCGGCCTCTCGTATCAAAGGTCGAGTCCCGTGATGATCGGATCCTGACTTTGGGATTTTTCCACACAAACGGCGCGAATACTGGTTAAGCTGGTTAAGTCTGGAAGCAGACATCGAGCGTGATTAATCTAAGCCAAAGGCTTGTTTCGCAATCGATGTAAAATAAATAAGTTTAAACTAAAAAATCGGGTTCCTCAAGTCATATTTACTTGACAAAAGACATACATGTAGGCAAAATACAAATACAATACAAATGTTTGATTTAGTAGTGTAGGCCTCCGGCCGATTTGATATAATTAACATGAACATAATACATATAATTGAGTGACATCGTTCAAATATATTCAAATATATAAATGCTCAATATTGCGGGTTTAGCATTACGATTGACTGGCAGGTGTCAAGATAAATGGACCGGTAGTACTGGTAACTTACTCAGGAAACGCCGTGATATAATTGACAAATTGTTGAAAGCGGCGTAAAATGACAATATAATCAATCAATCGAATATATAAATAATTAGTAAATGGAATATACACTGAGAGGATAAAGAAACGCAGGTTTACGATATATGCAACAATTATTATTTAAATGCTTGGCATAACATTATGAAACCTGTCAAACGTCTATCTTAGTCAATCTGCACTCAAACCGGTAATGATCCAGATCAGCATTCCGTCTCAGGGGGATAGAAGTATAGAATAATGCTTCCTGAAACAGAAAATCCACAGGAGGCGAAAACTGTCTGTCAGGGTTAGCCTGCGCGGCATGCTTAGGCTGATCCGGATCGATCTCTTACGCAGAGTCCATTATGTTGGTTTTCTCGCGGAACGGCTCATTTGTTAATGAAATGGTTTACCCTCGCCGATCAGAATTAACTCTTGTGCAAGCAAAGAACATCTTTTCATATAAATCAAATTTGACCTGTGGGCCGTGACCTGTGGGTCGTGACCTTTGCAAATTAATATATATAAATCAATCATTTTAGATTCAATATTAAAAAAAGAAAGTGATGCAGCATAATGTAGACGATATTGTTCTCACTGTTTGAAATAATTGACTGCCATTATAAACATGGTTTGTCTGAAAGGTCTGAAAGGTCATCGCTCACAGGTCAAAGGATACCTATACCACTTAATACTCTTGAGGTACACACACCGGTTTCCGCTATTTGCTCTTCAAAGCATACCTTTTCAACACTGTTTAACATTTTGTTCCGGATTTTAATTATTTTGCTTACTCAATAGCTATTAAAGGATTGGTTTAAATGTCTCTGAAATGTATATGTTTTGAAACCCGTAATGAAAAAAAAAAAAAAAAAGAAAAGGAGCAATCTCCCCTTTTCTTACAAAGTTTTCAACACTATATATAAATTGTTCTTCAAAATTTCCAAATATTACATTTTGCTTCATAATGTAATCAAAGATAATGATTTTAAATCAGCATATCGGGAAAAGACAGTATAATACAAGATTAAGGATACTTATCACTATAAGAACTTACAGACTAATCTCTAATATAACTACAATGATAGTTTAGTTTAAACTTATTTATTTTATATCGATTGGGAAACAAGCCTTTGGCTTAGATTTATCACGCTCGATGTCTGCTTCCTGGAGACTTAACCAGTACTCGCGCCGTTTGTATGGAAACATCCAAAAGTCAGGATACAAGAGGCCGACGCTCTTCCTCTGCACCACTGTCTTCCACAATGATAGATATGTGGGAAATGGTTAAAACTTGTGCCATTAAGTCTTAATATAAATGTTTGTGCCCTACATTGGAGATTTAAAGAAGATAGCATTATCTATATTTAAGTATGAAAGGCATTCATTTTTTCTTGAGGTGAAGTTCATTATGTTTTAGCCCTATCATGGCAAAAGGGGTCTTGTTGCTTCTGTATTGTATTGTATGTTGGTATCGCATCAAGGTAAAAGAGCAGGGCAGCACCTCATATATGTCATAGAAACAAACAGTTCCCCCTTCCCAGATCAACACCGTACAGAGGCAAGTTAACCCTTTACCTCATACAACAAATCTGCAGCAGACAACTTTAAAAGTTAAGGAAAGCTCTATGAATGTAGGTATAATTAAGAGTTGAGAACACTGTGGCAAAAGGGGAAATTGCTTGTTTTGAGAAATTTCTCATTTTGTCATAATGTTTTCAAAAGTCATCTGCTGCAGAGGCGTCAGAAAGCGTTTTTATGTGGGAAAGGATTAAAGATGTACAGCCGTTCTAAAGAGGTGTTGCTCTTAAGAGATTTAAACATTCTCCGAATAGAATCACTTTTCGAGTCATCTGAATGCTGACAATTTAGGAAAACATTATGGGAAATGGAGAAATTGCTAATGGAGACCAAATATCTTCTTTTCTTGCAATGTTTTCCATCCTATTCTATAACCTGATTTATTTTAATATTTACTGTTTGCTTTTTTGTAAGAATATGGAGAATGTGGTTCTAAAGAGGCTGCTACATGTATTTGCTCCACAGAGGTGTCATTTTGAGAGACTACTTTGGTGAGCTTATAATTGCTCATCTTGATGTAGCAGAACAGGGTGGACTCGGATGAAACTGTGAAAATGTATAGTCCATCCTATCAGAGCTCTAGATAACGCTTGTACAATGTATTTCACTCTCCAACCTCCTGTGACGACCCTCAAACCCTATGTTGTGGGTATTAAAGAAAAATCGTCGCACTAAGATAATTATTTTGAGTACCCACGACATAGGGTTATGTATGTTAAGCCAAAACAATGATATTCTTCTAAAAATACCTGTTTACTCCTTCTTAACCTTTTCCCACATATATACACACTCTGATGCCTCTGCAGCAAAAGACAACTTTTGAAAACATTGTGGCAAAAGAAGAAATTGCTCAAAACTTCTTTCAGAAATCCTACATTCATTTATAGAGATATTCCGTACTTTTGTCTAGATGTCAAGATGGAAAGGGTTAATATCTAGTTCTCTGTCCTGAGTCTTGGATTTTCACAGATGCAAGATTTAGAGCCCTTTCACAGCAGACTCGACTCTTCTTTATTTACAGTAACTCATTATTTACTAAATGGAATGATAATTTTCTCCTATATTGTATACAATGTTTTCAGCTTGACTGACAAAAGATTACCCCCTCAAGGACCAACATTTGTATAGAAAGCAACGTGTTTTTAAAGATTGCTGGTTTTGATAATCAAACAAACATGTTTTAAACTATAATTGGTAGAAAATTACTGGTGAATACTTAAAATAATTGAATTTAAATATCTGTTTTGTCAATTTTAGTCTTATCCTCAATAATTCTTAACCCTTTCCTACATACAACAAATCTGCAGTAAACGCTTTTGAAAACATATAAGGAAAATGTGGAATACCGCTATAAATGAGAGTCAATTATACAATGGAAATGAAAACATTGTGGCATAATGAGAAATTGCTCACTATGTGCAATTTCTTCTTTTGCCAGAGGGTTTTCACATTTTGTTTGAAGTAAATTTCTCAAATGCATCTGCATGTTGGAATAGGTTAAACATTTCGGCAACCACCATTGGACCAGACATGCATGATTAGTTGGTAAAGACCAATGGTTGTTCCAAGATTGCATGTCCTTTTGACTTTTGAAAACATTGTTGCAAAAAGAGAAATTGCTCATAACAAGCAGTTTATCCTTTTGCCTTGATGTTTTCAAAATTATATATTCAATAACTATACTTTTATTTATAGAGATGTTCCATATTTGTGCCTTCATGAGTGGGCGTTCCAGCCTTTGTGAAAGGACACTTAGCGTGTTCTCGAGTAGCGTCCTTTTCACTGATTTGTATACGCTAAATTTTTGTTTAGCCTGCTATGGTTATAAATAACCAGTGTCTTTGAAAGTAAATAATACATCCGTGACATTAATATTGTTGGGAGTGAAAAAAACAAGCGGGCCCTTAATTAGAGAAGGAATCCATTATTATCTTACGAAAGCTCTGAAAAGAATTTAAATGGGAATAACGTTGTCAGTCGTAAAAAAATCGATGCCCCTGTATACATATATGAAAAAAAAAGTTATACAAGATTAACATAAAATTAACCAATAAACTTATCAATCAAAGAAAGGACAATGCACGAAAAAAGTTAACCCTTTCCCACTAACAGCAAATCTGCAGCAGACGACTTTGGAAACATCTTCGCAAAAGTATGGAAACTTTTTATAAATGAAAGTATAGTTATCTAACAGAGTTGAAAACAAAGTGGCGAAAGGAGATATTACTTATTTTGAGCAATTTATTCTATTGTGTCAGTGTTTTCAAATGTCCTCTGTTGCAGAGCTAGGTGTCAGAAAGCATCTATATGTGGGAAATTTAAGAGTTAACTTGATACATTTCTAAGTACATGTAATGTTGTTTAGAAAAGATGGGTTAAATAGTGAAAATTTTCTTCTTTGTTAACAATGTGTTCAAAACTATTATTTCAACTATTCAATTATTTATACTTTAATAATTATAAGAGAATGTTCGTATATTTTGCCTAGATGTGTTCAAAGTTGTCTGCTGCAAATGTGGTGCATGTGGGAATGGGTTAACTTTAGGGACTGATTCCTGCCTATCCTCTTTGCAGCATAGACGGGTTGGGAAACATAACATAAGCACGCAGGGATTAAGGTCAGGATGACGGTATCGGTGAATTACGAAGTCAGCAACACGCTGTGAACTTGAAATACTGTTGAAATAAAAATAAAAGGGTTTCAAAAAAAAAGTTGCCATCTTGGGTTTTAACCCTTTCCCACGTCAACAAATGTGTAGCAGAAGACTAAAGGATAACCAAGGAATGACTGGAAATATTTAGACGGCATAATCCTTTACCTGCTAGGATATGGATAGTTCTGCTTTGACAACAAATGAGGAAAATAGTTAACATCCAGAACATAACATGTTTTGCTAAACTAGACATTAGAAAAACGTTAGAAAATGACAAATTTCTCTCTTTGAACAATTTCTGATTTACATGTATTCATATTATTTTGTCAAAACCCCATGCTTTCGCTTCAGAGGTGAATTGTCTAACCACTATCCACAGACGAATGGATAAACAGACAGATACACAACATATTAATTATTCTCAAGTTTCATTCTGGCAAAGCAGATTACGCAACAATGTAAGAAATAATGACCCAATGATGGGTGTAGAGTGCGCTTCATTTGTCACCGTATGGATCATTTGGTTCACGTGAAAATAATGGGAAATGAGGCCCCGATATAAATTAATAATTAAATGTTATGTGCTGTAATGAGGCCTGGAATGAGTCCTTAACATAATACTGAGAGGTGAACGGTAAGTGAATATTGGAAAGTACGTCATATACATACATGTAAAGGCGAGTAATATGAGAGGATAAGGTGTGAAGAAGACAATAGACAGACAGACAATAAGACAACACACACATATAATGATTAACGTAGAAATCATCCCTGCGACAAATATAACAATCATCGACTGTAAATACAATATCCAATTAAATCTGATACCAGAAAAGCGTGTCTATGTGGGAAAGTGTAGCACTCACTGAGCTACAGATGCGCCAGAAGGTGGTTGTATGAGGGAAAGTGTAGTGCACATTGAGCTGCTGATGCCAGAAAATACAAACTACCCTTATCTAGAGCTCTGCCTTCAGTAATTGAACGTTTCTAAATTCTAGTCCAGTTGTTTGTTGCAAATGTGTTGCATACAGAAGAGGTTAAATTGCACATATAATGTTCAATGTCTACTGTGCTCAGTCTTATAGTGTTTTGCATGTAGTAGCAGACAATGGCTCAGAGTTAGAGAACTGGCCATGTGATTAAAGATTCCAGCGTTCGATTCCCTACCAGGGGGATTAAAGTTTGTTCCCCTACACTGGTTGAGTGTCAAGGACGCAGTTATCTAGAATGATTAATTGAATCCTTTCACACAAGCACAAACTCTGCAGCAGATGACTTTGAAAACACGAAAATGCTCTGTAAATGAAAGAATGATAATTGAATAAATTTGAAAACATTTTGGAAACAGAAGAAATTGATCATTGTGAGCAATTTGTCCTCTTCCTACAAATATGTTCAATAGTCGTTTGCTGCAGATGTGCAACAAAATTAGTCTGCAAGTGAAAAAGGGTTACGATGTAAGCATGATTTTAAAATGTAAGCATGATGTTAAAATATAAGCGTAAGGTTAAAATGTGTGATTTTTGAATAAAGTTGAAAACGTTTTTACAAAAAAAGAAATTGCTCATTATGCCACCATGTTTTGACATGTCTTCTTCTGCAAATGCTGACAAGAGCGCCCAGAGCGAACGACAACGCCCGTCTGTTTTTCTAAGTTGAAAAAGGAGCATAACTAAATAATTATTAAAACCAGAGTTATGTGACTTCATAGAGACATGCGTAGTGCTCCTAGGAGTACGTGTACCAAGTATGTGACTTGGTGTAGACATCACATGCGTATTATGTCTAGGAACATGTGTACAAGGTTTATTTGATTATGTGTAGCTGTTTTGGGCTGTGAGATCAGGGGCGAAGCTCCCTTTAGGCACTGTAGGCAAGTTTCTACACATTTATTCTCAAAATGCCACAAAATGCAGCTGCGGCGATAGACATCTGCGTAATGTATAGACCAGATAAGCCTGCGCTGTCCGCGCAGACTGATCCGGTCGAAACATTCCGTCTTAGGGGGATAGATGTATAGAGTAGTTATTCCTGAAACAGAAAATCCACAGGATGCGAAAAGTGTCCGTCCGGGTTAGCCTGTGCGGCATGCTAAGGCTGATCCGGATCGATACTTTACGCAGAGTCCACAATGTTGATTTTCTCACGGGACGACCTACACATTGATTATTGCAAAGCTACGTCCCTGAAAATTGCCCGACTTGTTTTTTTGAGAAACAGACAAGCTTATAATGTGTCTGCAAGAGGGAATGGTTAAACTGTAAGTATATAAGATATAATGTTCATTTTCCTTTACATTTATCAAACAATTTAATAGTATATCTCCAGTTTTAAGATTTTTATTTTTTTCCCTCATATGTTTTATAAGCATACGACACTAAAATAGTCACAGCAAATGAACATATTTAGACAGTCAATTGTATTTTCCTCGGGGGTTCTTTTGAGTACCCAAACATCTCAAAGTCTGGTTTGAAAACACGCTGTATATCATTTATTACTGCTTCATCAACTTCGTTATACGTTTCGACTAAGGCTCTGTGTCTCTGTATTTCTCTTTTCTGACGTGACATTGGATATTTCGTAATGGTGCTAAATATAGTGTCGAGAAGAACAGAGACGTTCGAGTATTGTACGGTTCCATTATGCGTATAGTTCGGTAACTCAAGTAACTCAATGTTACCATCAATGTAACCTTGAATTTGTAATGATTGCCATAATCTGCTTACGGCACCAGGCCAGCCGATACAATTAGGTTTACTAAACTCTCTGTTTGCAATTTCCATTACTTCTTTCACAATTCCTGTAATCGTCCACGTAGTTCGAGCCTCTTGCAGCAGCCTATTTATAGCCATTGTTTTACTTTTATTCAGTTTCAATTCCCTAGTGACGAACTGTATATCTTTATTAAACGATTCTAGCTTTACGATATACGCTGATATCATATTGCACGGTTTACACAGGTGGTATATTGGGCTCCAATGTGTGTTCATTTCATCTTTATCGGCTTTGTTAACGACATATTGCAAGAAATCTCTAAACGTGACGTCGAATCGACATTTACTGCCTTTACGGACGGGTTGTTCTATTGACGGAAGAAACACGCGGTCTATGTAGGCAGAGAACAGACGGGAATATGGGTCTCGAACGACTCTAAGAACTTTCGAGCTTTTATCAGATCCTCTGAATTTGAGCGCGTCAAGGTGCACTTTTAGTCTAGATAATGATTCCAGTCGTCTTGACTTAACCTCTCCATCAGATAGAATAGAAAGGAATTGTTTGACGAACGTTCCCCCGGCCTTCCCAACTGCACAATAAGATAGGTTGTATTCTTTGGCATGAAAAATCACTGGTCTGTACTTCGAATCTCGGTGTTCACTCTTATTTTTAATTTCTTTACAAGCGCTGGACATTTGATTCATCCTTTCTTCCATTTGAAGACTATCCACTGAGTAGTCCCCGTCGTTCCCTCCATCCCGAGTGTCATTCAATAAATTTACAAATTTATTGAATTCTAACTGACTGATACCGGCTCTATGATGAACAGAAGCAATTCCTGAAAAGAAATCGGATATCTATTTATAACCCTCCCAAAAGAAAGATAATAAAAGTGTCAAAGTTTATTTGGAAAGTATTAATAAAAGTTCATGTTTTATTTTTATGTCAAAATATACACATATGATATACCGATCTAGTTCTATATGTATACAGGCGATGACCGTTTCCGTCGTGTACTGGTTAAAGCGTCAGCCTTAGAAGCGGGAGATCAGGGTTCGAGTCCCGATCGAGTCATACCAATGACTTTAGAAATGGTAAACAAGAGCGCCAACTGTCACAAAATATGGCCGTTCGTTTTTTTTTTAGACAAAGTATAGTTATAATTGGTTGTACGTCAGGCAAGGGAGCGGAAACTGTTAATACAGTTTTGGCCATTTCGAGGGACATAAGTGTGGAGTGACTAAGATAACGTGGTTAGTTAACGAACCTGCCCAAGATATTCCGCCCATCAACATATTGTCTTAATTTGGTGATGATCAAATAAAATGACTCTCGAGTGACTGATTATAGCACTTGTCCGTGAAATTATGCCCATACACATTCTGACTAAATTTGGTGATGATTGGATAAAGGCTTCAACAGTTATTGATCGGAAAGACCGATCTGAGGTAATTTCTATAAATAAAGGGCAATAACCCTCGAGTTACACATTCTGACCAAATTTGGTGGTGATTAGGCTTCTGAAGTTATTGAGCGGACAAGACCGAGTTAAGGTAATTTCTGTCATTAAAGGGTAATAACTCTAGAGTGACTAGAGAAATTTGGCTGGTTATAGAACTTGGTCGAGCTATTATGCAATACACATTTTGACTAAATTTGGTGATGATTGAATAAAGGCTTCAACAGTTATTGATCTGACAATACCGATTTGAGGTAATTTCTATAATTAAAGGGCAACTACTCTCGATTGACTTCAGCGATATGGCTGGTTATCGAACTTGTCTGAGATATGATGCCAATACACTTTTTGACCAAATTTGGTGTTGATTGAACAAAAGCTTCTAAAGTAATTGAGCAGACAAGACCAATTTTAGGTAATTTCTATAATCAAAGGGCGAACACTCGAGTAACTAAATCGATATAGCTAGTTATCGAACTTGTCTAAAACATGATGGACATGATGCTAATACGCATTCTGACCGAATTTGGTGATGATTAGAAAAAGGCTTCTAAACTTATTGAGCGGATAACATACTGGACGCCGCCAGACCGCCCGAACGCCCGCCCGCCAATCCGCCCGTACGCCGCAGGTAAAACTATAATACGTCCCATTTTTTCAAAACGGGCGTATAAAAAGGCTCCCCATTGGCGATCAGGAATGCGGGGATAGCATTTTGACTGATGCAACGGTGTCGGAATAATATACCGATAGCCATGGTACAGTTTTAGAAGTGGTTCTGTGGTGCTGATCAATGACGCGTAAGTGTCATTGTAGTAATTCAAAATAGTGATTTGTCATTGATTTTTTAACCATGGTTCCGTGGTGAAAGTGTCCTAATAATTGTTGATTAGTATAAACAGACAATGTTAATAATTACAATGACAAATCACTATTTTGAATAACTACAATGATATTCACATATCATTAAACGCACCACAAAAAGTGGTAAAATGGCACCACGGAACCATGGTTAAACAAGAGGCCCAAGGAGGGCCAGTATCGCTCCACTGCCATTATGCAAAAACTAAGAGCTCCGCCTCCCGGTGGCCATGTTTTTTGACTAATCACCATTGCATGTGGGAATCTCGTAGAGTATCACCCAAGGAACATTTCTGCAAAATTATTTGAAAATCGGCAAAATAATGTGGGAGGAGAAGACTATTAAAGTTTTCACTAAAGCTTCAGCCCTGCCCCCTGTCGGCCATGTTTTCAACCAATCAACATGGCTTGAAAGGTTCTGATAGAGGGTCACCCAAGGAACATTTCTACAAAACAATTTGAAAAACGGCCAGATACTTTCGGAGGAGAAGACTTTTTAAGTTTTCACTATAGCCATATAAGGCAAAATAGCTCCGCCCTCTGGCAGCAATGTTTTTCGACCAATCAACATGGCTTGAAGGAATCTGATAGAGGGTCTCCAAAGAAATATTTCTACAAAATTAATTGAAAATCAGCCTTACACTTTCGGAGGAGAAGATTTATTAAGGTTTTCACTATAGCCATATAAGGCAAAAGAGCCCCACACCCCTGGCGGCCATGTTTTCGACCAATCAATATGGTTTGAAAGAATCTGATAGACGGTCACCAAAGGAACATTTCTACAAAGTTATCTAAAAATAGGACAGACAGTTTCAGAAGAGAAGACATATTAAGTTTTCACTATGGCCATATATCGCAAAATAGCCCCGCCTCCTGGCGGCCATAGTCTTCGACCAATCAACATGGCTTGAAGGAATCTGATAGAAGGTAACCCAAGGAACATTTCTACGAAACTATTCGAAAATCGGCCTTACACTTTTGGAGAAAAAGATTGTTTAAGTTTTCCCTATTTTGCATGGATCCAAATTTGTTTATGGAATTTAAGAGAAGACATTGAAAATATGCTTCTTATGAAGTTTCATCCCAATTGGCCAAGTAATAAGGGAGGGGAAGTCGTTTGAAGCAAACATTTGACGCACGCGGACAATAAACAATTCGCCATGACTTAATCTCGACTGGCTTTCAGCCATTGGAGCTAAACATCAATGACAAATCACTATTTTGAATTACTACATCTGTTGATTTGCAACGTCACAGGGAAAATCAACTTTCAGGAAAAGCTGCAACTTGATCAGATACGGATCGGACAGCTCAATATGGGTATGACCGAAAACCGATATTTTAGTTAAAACTTCTTAATTTTACATCGATTGCGAACGATTCAGCTTATATCAATCACGTTCGATGTCTGCTTCCTGGAGTCTTTGCCAGTATTCAAGCCGTTTGTGTGATCAAATCCCGAGGACAGAACACGCTAATCACGGGAATCGAACCCGGGACCTTTCGTAAGACAGGCCGACGCTCTACCTCTGCAACACTGTCTTCCACACAATATTTATTCTAACTGCCATTATTACAAAATCTCTGAATATTGGGTTTCGTGCATGACTCATTTACCTTTCAACTGATAGCGGTTATAGATAGCAACCAGCAAAATGTTGACAATAACGAAGACCAAAAACATACGTCGCTTTCCAGCAGCCATAGCTTGTTCAGAACTGCAAAGACATTTTGTAAAAGATCGTATTCATTGTTCAATAAAGTAAACATTTAGAATAGAAGAGAAAATGATGTGTGCGATAGAGAAGTCGATGTCTTATGGGCATTTCTTACTAATGTCACGTGTACCGGGTCCTTCACGGAGTTAAGCCATCGCGGGTCACCCATTCAGGCACTAACCGCGATGTACGTTGCTTATCTTTGTGAAAAAAACCAACCACTCGACCAATGTCGCTATAAAAGCCGGAATCTAGAGTCAGGATGTAGAAGTGGTATTTGTACATTTACCGCGTTCCCGTTACACTAATTTAACGCTTTTCCAACTTGCAGTTGAGTATTGAAGCATCTGCAGCTATGACCAGGATCTATAGTGTTGGATGCTCAACTCAACAGTTTATATTCCCCCCATCCCCCCCCCCCCCCCACCCTTCCCCCGCATCCCCCTCCCCCCCCCCCCCCCCCCCCCCCACCCTTTCCCCGCATCCCCCTCCCACTAAACTTAGTTACGAACTCTTTCAAGTGCAAAGTTCGAAAAGCCCATTTTAAAAAAATAAAACATTGAAAGGTTTAAAATAATATGTACCAATTAGCTATATTGCGTCCACTCAGTCACTGGAAGGATCAATTTACAGATAATGATGATTCATACAGGAAATACCGCGATATAACTGGACTACTGTTAAAATCAGCATAAAACACAATTTAAAAAAATCTACAAAATTGCTGATGAAATATATATACATGTACATGTATTTTTTTTATATGATAATCTTTTGAAATATAAAGACTCAAAAAAATAGGGAAATAGAAAAGTTACTAATAAAGAATGTTTTTACCTTTCTTTCTTCAACTTGGTTTTATGACTGTCAAAAACTGTATCAGCAAAACATTTATAGATATTTTTTATTATTTCCTGTGTATTTGTTTTTTAAAGTCAACACTCTCAAGTTATTTCACTTGTCCACGAAGATTGATATTCATAAATAAGAACATAGAGTAAAATTAACGCATTCCTTTAGAAGAGAACTTTATGCAGAGAACTTTATCCGACAGGGAATCCAATCGAAAAACAATTACAGCTCACGTGGTCCGGCATATTCCAAATGTTTACAATTCCCGTATGTAGACGCCTTCAGACGCCTCTGCAGCAGACGACGTTTGAAAACCATGTGGCTAAAGAAGAAATTGCTCATACTGTTGCCACAGTGTTTTCAACTCTTTTCAGTAATTACACTTTCATGTTCAGAGGTTTTCCATATGTTTTTAAAGTCGTCTGCTGCAGACTTGTTAAATGTTAAAGGGTTAAAGTGTTTCGCTTCAGTCCTTTTTAGATCAACTGAACCGAAGACTCAAGGTGATCTATTGTGATCACTCTCCGTCCGTCATCCGTCGTAAACAATTCCTTCAAACGACATCTCCTCCTAAACCGCTTGGCCAATTTTGATAAAGACTTCACAGGGATGTTTATTGGATGGTGCTCTTTCAGAATTGTCCAATTATATTAATTATACGCACAACTTCAGAGTAATTTCTCCTTTTGCCACAATAATTTCAAAATTCGTTGGCTGCGTATGCATTAAAATTCCGAAAATTCTTTACCGATATACACATATCAAGGGCGTAGCTTCCTTTAGGCACTGTAGGCACGTGTCTACACATTTGTTCTAAAAATGCCCCAAAATGCAGCTGCGGCGATAAACATCTGCTTAATGTATCGAGCAGATCAGCCTGCGCTGTCCGCGCAGACTGATCAGGCCGACACATTCCGTCTAAGGGGGGATAGATAGAGTAGTGATTCCTGAAACAGAAATCCACAGGAGGCGAAAAGTGTATATCCGGCTACGCCTGTGTGGCATGCTTAGGCTGATCCGTGTCGATACATTACGCAGAGTCCACAATGTTGATTTTCTCACGAGACGGCCTACACATTGATTATCGCCAAGCTACGCCCCTGCCAAACACTTCTGTTGTTTCCGTGACAAACTCAGGATCAACAATCGTTACCATGGCGTTCAAATCACAAGATCTAAATATGGGCATTTTTCTGACAATTCTTTGTTTGTGAAGAGCAACTTGCATAATAGCTTTGTTAAATCGTCCCTTTTTGGTGTCGGTCTCTATCCACTTGTCAAACCAGTCCTGGAGAAAACAAAACCAATCAAAGATGAAACATATCCAACCAAACAACATATAAATTTATATTCGGGCCATTCAATCTCTCCAATAATGAACACTTTCCGACATACAACAAATCAAAAGCAGACGACATTGAAAACATATAGGCAAAATTGGAAATCTCTCTTTACATGAACATTTATTTATTGAAGAGAGTTAAAAACCATCGTGGCAAAAGGAGAAATTGCTCGATTTGAGCAATTTCTCCTTTTTCAGAATGTTTTCAAAAGTTGTCTGCTACAGGCGTCAGAAAACATCTATATGTGGGAAAGGGTTAACATTGTCAGGTTATTGTGACCTGCATTTTTTGAAATTCCATCAATGGGTCAAAATTCTATGCTGGAAGGTAGTCAGTTGACTTTTGAAGCATGTTGTGTGGGGACTGGTGCAAAACAGCCAGAAAACACAATTTTATGTGAACTGACCATAGGTTTAAAACACGAAATACTGTTTAAATCGACCTTGAACTAATATATCTGATATCGTTGAATATTGATGTCAACAACCTATAACAACAATGTGGTACAAGAGCGCTGCAAGAGATTCTCGACCATTTTTTCCAAGTCGAAATAGGGGCATTACTGGATACTGTTTAAAGGCACTGAACTCCATATGAGAAAATAGCATAAAAAAAGAAAATTGTTAAAAATTGCTATTAACTTGTAGTTTTTGCATGTAAGGCATTGACATTTGCTGACTGATGTTCTACATTATATGCAAACTATTAATATTGCAGAGATTTTTCGTTATTTTGCATTGTAAAATCTACTGGGTTAGTAACCTAGTAAATCTAAAAATATCGCTGTATATTTATCACTTGATCCTTACAACCGAATTCAAATTCTTGCACATGCGCATTATTGAATGACGTTGTAAACAGGGAAGATGAGTCCCAAAACTTCTGAAAGCGCGAAAAAAGGACGATTTCTGCCAAGCAAAAGCGCCACAGTGCCAGACTTAGTCCAGGTTTCTATACTAGAAATGCGATTTTATATTTTGACTGCTCGCATCCTAGTACAGGTTCCATCAACAAACATATATGAGACATTTTCGCAAGGATTTTGATCGCACTTTTAACGGTCGAGTTCTACCTTACTTTACATCAACATGATAAAGTAAACATACTTATTGATATCTTATTCAATAATATATCCAAATAAGGCTATATATGTCCATATATCTGACTGATTATAAGAAAGAAACTAATCAGAAAGTCAGGTGATAACGAGAATCCTATAAATAGAAAAGAAGTATACTACCACTATACTGAATGATGTACGCGTAAATTTAGTTGAATTGAGCAAACACGTAATTCGCATTATTTTCGGTTCAATGTCATCTACAATAAGATCTATTGGTATGTTTAGTTATAAAAAGAAACAAACATAATTAAATTGATAAAAATCATTTGGAAAAAGTAGCTGTCTTCTAACCCTTACTTGGACCCTTATTTTTAGATCTTCTGCATTGAAAACATATACGATTCCTTCAAGCCATGTTGATTGGTCGAACAGTATGGCCAGCAAGAGGCGGGGCTTTTATGACTTAAGTGAACACAAATAAAATGAGTTGAGCGACCCAGGGCCATGGTGGCCCTCTTGTTTAAATTGACCTGTTAGTTGTGGAACTGTAAACAATATCAGCAGAATGGATGTTAGGCAGTGTTAAACAAAAGTGATATCTACTGAAGGAAAACAGTTTAGCACGTTTATCATTTCTATGTTTAAGTAAATAATAAATAAACTCAGATAAATACCATTATATCCATTTATTTTCAATTCTATTTAAACATTT
This sequence comes from Serripes groenlandicus, assembly GCA_031761405.1. Lineage (NCBI taxonomy): Eukaryota > Metazoa > Mollusca > Bivalvia > Cardiida > Cardiidae > Serripes > Serripes groenlandicus. Next base: position 16,388 of record JASEVX010001357.1, read on the forward strand.
TAAACAAAAACAGCAGTTAGTCAACGTAATTCATGACGTTAAGTCCAAAAGTGGTCCTGCTCGAAAATTACAATGTAGTCGATATTGGGTATGACCTCCATTAGCAGCACGTACCTTCTCCGCATGTTTGCTATCAGTTTTCTAACAGTTTGTAGTAGAATTATGTTCCACCCTTCGTGCAACGCAGGATTCAGGTCACGTACGTCGTTCACTTCATTACGTTATCTGACCTACAGCCCGAGGTAGTTTCACATATGTTAATACGCGAACGGTCTTGAGATCTGGCCACTTGCGAACGGCGACGTTGTTCCGGCGAAGGACATCCTGTGTGTATCTAACATAATGTTGGCGGACATTATCTTGCTGAAACATCGTTGCGTGATCTTCACGCAGAAAAGGTATTACCACGGGCTCGACAATTTCATCGCAATATTGCAAATATCACACTGCATTGAGATTCTCAGCAATGGTAACAATCACAATCTTCCCATGTTTACAAAATGCCCGACCAAACCATAACACTACCGCCGCTGTAACGATCACGCTGAATGACATTTTCAGGATTGTTTCTTTAAAGCGTTCTTATCCGTCCTTCGGCAAATCAAATGTTGAAGCGAGATTAATCCGCGATGAGAACGCCGATGAATTCTGGCTCATACGACACGAACATAACGATGCCTTAACGTCAAAGATATGCCAATGCAAAGACGACGTCCATTACCTTGAGCCCCGAGAAGCCTTTAATGGATAGCTGATTGCAAACCCTCGTACCAGTTATATTCCCGAGGAGACAAGACATAGCTAACTTTCGGCTTGTCATGAACCGGTTACGTCTTGACGTCGTTACGATATAACGCTCTTCTGTCGGCGATGTTTAACGTTGCCTACCGGAATGTGGTCTATCCTTGACGTTTCCTGTCAACTGATACCGAATTGTGTACACACAATTGTCTGGCAACATATCTAGCACTCATACCGGCGGTCATTATTCAGACGGCTATATGACGTTGTTCTAACGTCATTCGCTGGCGATGTCCCATTAGTTCGGTTTATATGGTTTTGGTATAAATGAGATGGGAATATTTTGGTTTTACTGAAATGACCATTGTGTGCTTCTGGTGGCGATTTAAATTACACGCCAAAATACGTGTTCGTACGTGGAATCTACCGCAATCCAAATGGGCTGTGGAACCTAACATTCAGTAGACTTTGTTGTTATCTTTTACATCTTCCAAACTTCATCAGTCATTTCTAAATATACCAGAAAATATCCTTACTGATAGATACACATTTTATCCACTTTTAATGTAATCTTTGAACATGTTGTGCACGTGTAGTCTTGCGTGCTGTTAATTGTAGCCAGGTCAATAAAGCATACATTTGCGAAAGAGTACGGCGATAATAATTATGAACTGCATGTCACAGGAAAGTCAAATAATCATTCCCTGAT
>JASEVX010001358.1:0-17831 GCA_031761405.1 Serripes groenlandicus
ACGATCTACGACCCAGCACAACCACTTCGCAATGTTTTGAAGTGGTTGAGCTACGATCTACGACCCCGCACAACCAATTCGCAATGTTTTTAAGAAGTGGTTGAGCTAACGATCTACGACCCAGCACAACCAATTCGCAATGTTTTTAAGTGGTTGGGCTACGATCTACGACCCAGCTCAACCAATTCGCAATGTTTTTGTAGTGGTTGAGCTACGATTTACGACCCAGATCAACCAATTCGCAATGTTTTTGAAGTGGTTGAGCTACGATCTACGACCCAGGTCAGCCAATTTGCAATGTATTTCTAGTGGTTGAGCTACGACCTACGACCCAGATCAACAATTCGCAATGTTTTTAAAGTGGTTGAGCTACGATCTACGACCCAGGTCCAACCAATTCGCACTTTTTTTGAAGAGGTTGAGCTACGATCTACGTCTCATGTCAGCCAATTCAGAATGTTTTTCTAGTGGTTGAGCTACGATCTACGACCCAGCACAACCAATTCTCAATGATTTTTAAGTGGTTGAGCTACGATCTACGACCGAGGACAGCCAATTCAGAATGTTTTTAAAGTGGTTGAGCTACGATCTACTGACACAGGTCAGCCAATTCAGAATGTTTTTCTAGTGGTTGAGCCTACGATCTACGACCTAGGTCAGCCAATTCAGAATGTTTTTAAAGTGGTTGAGCTACGATCTATGACCCAGGTCAGCCAATTCAGAATGTTTTTCTAGTGGTTGAGCTACAATCTACGACCCAGCACAACCAATTCGCAATGATTTTAAAGTGGTTGAGCTACGATCTACGACCCAGGTCAGCCAATTCAGAATATTTTTAAAGTGGTTGAGCTACGATCTACGACCCAGGTCAGCCAATTCAGAATGTTTTTCTAGTGGTTGAGCTACGATCTACGACCCAGCACAACCAATTCGCAATGTTTTTAAAGTGGTTGAGCTACGAATCTACGACCCAGCTCAACCAATTCGCAATGTTTTTGTAGTGGTTGATTTACGATCTACGACCCACTGGTCAGCCAATTCAGAATGTTTTTAAAGTGGTTGAGCTACGATCTACGACCCAGGTCAGCCAATTCAGAATGTTTTTTCTAGTGGTTGAGCTACGATCTACGAACCCAGCACAACAATTCGCAATGTTTTTAAAGGTTGAGCTACGATCTACGACCCAGCTCAACAATTCACACAGTTTTTCTAGTGGTTGAGCTACGATCTACGACCCAGCACAACCACTTCGCACATGTTTATAATTGATGAGCTATCGAGCTTTACATCGACCAGCAGACAACCAATTCGCAATATTTTTAAGTGGTTGAGCTAGATCTACGACCCAGCTCAACCAATTCGTAATGTTTTGTAGTGGTTGAGCTACGATCTACGACCCAGGCCAGCCAATCAGAATGTTTTTAAAGTGGTTGAGCTACGATCTACGACCCAGGTCAGCAATTCAGAATGTTTTTCTAAGTGGTTGAGCTACGATCTCACGACCAGCACAACCAATTCGCAATGTTTTTAAAGTGGTTGAGCTACGATCTACGACCCAGGTCAGCCAATTCAGAATGTTTTTCTAGTGGTTGAGCTACGATCTACGACCCCCCAGCACAACCAATTCGCAATGTTTTAAAGTGGTTGAGCTACTATCTACGACCCAGCTCAACCAATTCTCAATGTTTTTGTAGTGGTTGAGCTACGATCTACGACCCAGCACACCAATTCGCAATGTTTTTAAGTGGTTGAGCTACGATCTACGCCCAGGTCAGCCATTCAGAATGTTTTTAAAGTGGTTGAGCTACGATCTACGACCCAGGTCAGCCTATTACATTTTTTGGTTGAGCCTAGCGATCTACGATCTACGATCTACGCCGCTAACTTCACACACCTATACAATTAGAGGCCTTGTGTCTCACCCAAGGCTCAATTATTGACCTTCTTACTTAGTCTGATCTACATTAACGATATATAGTGCGCTCAAATAGTAAATAGAGCTCGTCCCGCGAGAAACTAACATTATGCCTTAGAGTAATGTACTCGACCCAGATCAGCTGCGCTGATTAATTTTGGTTGTGATTTTAGCCCATCACTGTAATAATGGGGACTATTGCTTTAAGATAGGCCTGTTTATTACCAGATAAAATTACGGGGATGGGGGTTACCTAAACACCAATTTTCACCGTTAGATTTGAGAATCTGTGAGAGTGGGTCCGCGCATACTGATCCGGCCGACACATTCCGTATCAGGGGGATAGAGGTATAGAGTAATGATTCTGAAACGGACAACCCCTCAGGAGGCGACAAATATATGTCCGGGTAGCCTGCGCGCGGCAAACTATGCTGATCCGTGTCGATACTTTACGCTAGAGTAAATTAATAAATCCCTCTATTGTTAGATCTGGGATAGTTGCACTCAGAACAAAAAAGAATGACTTGAAAAATATAAAAAAGCTGAACGTAAAAACTTAGAAAATTGTGGACAGATGTACCAAACTCGTCTCTTTGGAAAATGATTGCTGTTTTCTCTACTTTTTTGAGGAAATAAATGTGGTTCTTTTTGTTTTATTTATGTTGCGTGTCAGCTATTTATCAATGTTAGGTTTTATTCTATTATTTGTTTTTTGCTTTAAAAGTGAGGTTTTCTCCATCTTCTTCTTTTTAATTAGAAAGAAAAGTTCGAAATGAAATTCGCTGCCTTATTCCTGTGTAATGATTGTCATCATCTCGATGCTTGGTCCAGCTTGCTCTAGCTTCAGACGCCCTACCCGTCCGAGGCAGTAACTCCCGCGGCTTTATGATCTGTAACAGGAGGTGCATGAAAGGAGGAGCGCGGCGTGCCGCCTAGTAGCCACTCCTTACTGGGTAATTTTAAAACAAATTCAATCTTTATACCCAAGAAAACCATATGCTTTGAGTACCTACAATATACGTTTTTAACGTAAAATAATGATTTAACAAACATGGTTATTAAAGCCTTCACAATTGCATACGCCTAGTGCAGCAAATAACCTTTAAAAACCAACCCAAAAAGGGTTGGGAAGTAGAAAAGGGTAAAAAGTCAGTCAAAAATGACACCACAAAATACTCAGCTGTTCGTGTATTCAAACCGGCTCGGTGTTACAGTAGAAGATCTTCCGCATCGGGAGCGGGATGTCGCGGGTTCGATCTCCGACCAGGCCATACAAAATAATTAAATAATGGTAGTAATGGATGCCCTCCTTGGCGCTCATTGTTGCGTGGTGAGCATAACGACGGACTGGCTGGTGTTCTGGACCAGAAGTACTGTTAAGTTACCACGGAAGTGTCGTGATATAACTGAACAATTCTTGAAATCGGAATAAAACAACAAACACTTAAACAATCAAACTGATATTTGAACTGACGACAGCACATAAAAGGTCGTCCCGAATTAACCCTTCATTTTAAAATGTTCACATAGGTCGATCTGATAAAACCTGTTATACACAATGATCAGATCAATACGAGTGATTTAAACTGCAGTGGTACATCAACATTTCAATCAACCAATTCTCAATGTTTTTGTAGTGGTTGAGCTACCATCTACGACCCAGCACAACCATTTCGCAATGTTTTTGAAGTGGTTGAGCTACGATCTACGACCCAGGTCAGCCAATTCAGAATCTTTTTATAGTGGTTGAGCTACGATCTACGACCAAGGTCAGCCAATTCAGAATGTTTTTAAAGTGGTTGAGCTACGATCTATGACCCAGGTCAGCCAATTCAGAATGTTTTTAAAGTGGTTGAGCTACGATCTCCGACCCAGGTCAGGCAATTCAGAATGATATTCTAGTGGTTGAGCTACGATCTACGACCTAGCTCAACCAATTCGCAATGTTTTTGTAATGGTTGAGCTACGATCCACGACCCAGGTCAGCCAATTCAGAATGTTTTTAAAGTGGTTGAGCTACGATCTACGACCCAGGTCAGCCAATTCAGAATGTTTTTCTAGTGGTTGAGCTACCGATCTACGACCCAGCACAACCAATTCGCAATGTTTTTAAGTGGTTGAGCTACGATCTACGACCCAGCTCAACCAATTCACAAAGTTTTTCTAGTGGTTGAGCTACGATCTACGACCCAGCACAACCAATTCGCAATGTCTTTAAGTGGTTGAGCTACGATCTACGACCCAGCTCAACCAATTCACAAAGTTTTTCTAGTGGTTGAGCTACGATCTACGACCCAGCACAACCAATTCGCAATATTTCTAAGTGGTTGAGCTACGATCTACGACCCAGCTCAACCAAGTCGCAATGTTTTTGTAGTGGTTGAGCTACGATCTACGAACCAGGTCAGCCAATTCAGAATGTTTTTAAAGTGGTTGAGCTACAATCTACGACCCAGCACAACCAATTCGCAATATTTTAAGTGGTTGACCTACGATCTACGACCCAGGTCAGCCAATTCAGAATGTTTTTAAAGTGGTTGAGCTACGATCTACGACCCAGGTCAGCCAATTCAGAATGTTTTTCTAGTGGTTGAGCTACGATCTACGACCCAGCACAACCAATTCGCAATGTTTTTAAAGTGGTTGAGCTACGATCTACGACCCAGGTCAGCCAATTCAGAATGTTTTTCTAGTGGTTGAGCTACGATCTACGACCCAGCACAACCAATTCGCAATGTTTTTAAAGTGTTTGAGCTACGATCTACGACCCAGGTCAGCCAATTCAGAATGTTTTTCTAGTGGTTGAGCTACGATCTACGACCCAGGTCAGCCAATTCAGAATGTTTTTCTAGTGGTTGAGCTACGATCTACGACCCAGCACAACCAATTCGCAATGTTTTTAAGTGGTTGAGCTACGATCTACAACCCAGGTCAGCCAATTATGAATGTCTTTAAAGTGGTTGAGCTACGATCTACGTGCCAGGTCAGCCAATTCAGAATGTTTTTAAAGTGGTTGAGGTTCGATCTATGACCCAGGTCAGCCAATTCATAATGTTTGTAAAGTGGTTGAGCTACGATCTGCGACCCAGGTCAGCCAATTCAGAATGTTTTTCTAGTGGTTGAGCTACGATCTACGACCCAGCTCAACCAATTCGCAATGTCTTTGTAGTGGTTGAGCTACGATCTACGACCCAGGTCAGCCAATTCAGAATGTTTTTAAAGTGGTTGAGCTACGATCTACGACCCAGGTCAGCCAATTCAGAATGTTTTTCTAGTGGTTGAGCTACGATCTATGACCCAGCACAACCAATTCGCAATGTTTTTAAGTGGTTGAGCTACGATCTACGACCCAGCTCAACCAATTCACAAAGTTTTTCTACGATCTACGACCCAGCACAACCACTTCGCAATGTTTTTAAAGTGGTTGAGCTACGATCTACGACCCAACACAACCAATTCGCAATATTTTTAAGTGGTTGAGCTACGATCTACGACCCAGCTCAACCAATTCGCAATGTTTTTGTAGTGGTTGAGCTACGATCTACGACCCAGCAAAACCAATTCGCAATGTTTTCTAGTGATTGAGCTACGATCTACGACCCAGCTCAACCAATTCTCAATGTTTTGTAGTGGTTGAGCTACGATCTACGACCCAGCACAACCAATTCTCAATGTTTTTAAGTGGTTGAGCTACGATCTACGACCCAGGTCAGCCAATTCAGAATGTTTTTCTAGTTGTTGAGCTACGAACTACGACCCAGCACAACCAATTCGCAATGTTTTTCTAGTGGTTGAGCTACGATCTACGACCCAGCACACCCAATTCGCAATGTTTTTAAAGTGCTTGAGCTACGATCTACGACCCAGGTCAGCCAATTCAGAATGTTCTTCTAGTGGTTGAGGTACGATCTACGACCCAGCTCAACCAATTCGCAATGTTTTTGTAGTGGTTGAGCTACGATCTACGACCCAGGTCAGCCAATTCAGAATGTTTTAAAAGTGGTTGAGCTACGATCTACGACCCAGCTCAACCAATTCACAAAGTTTTTCTAGTGGTTGAGCTACGATCTACGACCCAGCACAACCACTTCGCAATGTTTTGAAAGTGGTTGAGCTACGATCTACGACCCAGCACAACCAATTCGCAATGTTTTTAAGTGGTTGAGCTACGATCTACGACCCAGCACAACCAATTCGCAATGTTTTTAAGTGGTTGGGCTACGATCTACGACCCAGCTCAACCAATTCGCAATGTTTTTGTAGTGGTTGAGCTACGATCTACGACCCAGATCAACCAATTCGCAATGTTTTTGAAGTGGTTGAGCTACGATCTACGACCCAGGTCAGCCAATTTGCAATGTATTTCTAGTGGTTGAGCTACGACCTACGACCCAGATCAACCAATTCGCAATGTTTTTAAAGTGGTTGAGCTACGATCTACGACCCAGGTCAACCAATTCGCACTTTTTTTGAAGAGGTTGAGCTACGATCTACGTCTCATGTCAGCCAATTCAGAATGTTTTTCTAGTGGTTGAGCTACGATCTACGACCCAGCACAACCAATTCTCAATGTTTTTAAGTGGTTGAGCTACGATCTACGACCGAGGACAGCCAATTCAGAATGTTTTTAAAGTGGTTGAGCTACGATCTATGACACAGGTCAGCCAATTCAGAATGTTTTTCTAGTGGTTGAGCTACGATCTACGACCTAGGTCAGCCAATTCAGAATGTTTTTAAAGTGGTTGAGCTACGATCTATGACCCAGGTCAGCCAATTCAGAATGTTTTTCTAGTGGTTGAGCTACAATCTACGACCCAGCACAACCAATTCGCAATGATTTTAAAGTGGTTGAGCTACGATCTACGACCCAGGTCAGCCAATTCAGAATATTTTTAAAGTGGTTGAGCTACGATCTACGACCCAGGTCAGCCAATTCAGAATGTTTTTCTAGTGGTTGAGCTACGATCTACGACCCAGCACAACCAATTCGCAATGTTTTTAAAGTGGTTGAGCTACGATCTACGACCCAGCTCAACCAATTCGCAATGTTTTTGTAGTGGTTGATTTACGATCTACGACCCAGGTCAGCCAATTCAGAATGTTTTTAAAGTGGTTGAGCTACGATCTACGACCCAGGTCAGCCAATTCAGAATGTTTTTCTAGTGGTTGAGCTACGATCTACGACCCAGCACAACCAATTCGCAATGTTTTTAAGTGGTTGAGCTACGATCTACGACCCAGCTCAACCAATTCACACAGTTTTTCTAGTGGTTGAGCTACGATCTACGACCCAGCACAACCACTTCGCAATGTTTTTAAAGTGGTTGAGCTACGATCTACGACCCAGCACAACCAATTCGCAATATTTTTAAGTGGTTGAGCTACGATCTACGACCCAGCTCAACCAATTCGTAATGTTTTTGTAGTGGTTGAGCTACGATCTACGACCCAGGCCAGCCAATTCAGAATGTTTTTAAAGTGGTTGAGCTACGATCTACGACCCAGGTCAGCCAATTCAGAATGTTTTTCTAGTGGTTGAGCTACGATCTACGACCCAGCACAACCAATTCGCAATGTTTTTAAAGTGGTTGAGCTACGATCTACGACCCAGGTCAGCCAATTCAGAATGTTTTTCTAGTGGTTGAGCTACGATCTACGACCCAGCACAACCAATTCGCAATGTTTTTAAGTGGTTGAGCTACTATCTACGACCCAGCTCAACCAATTCTCAATGTTTTTGTAGTGGTTGAGCTACGATCTACGACCCAGCACAACCAATTCGCAATGTTTTTAAGTGGTTGAGCTACGATCTACGCCCCAGGTCAGCCAATTCAGAATGTTTTTAAAGTGGTTGAGCTACGATCTACGACCCAGGTCAGCCTATTACATTTTTTGGTTGAGCTACGATCTACGATCTACGATCTACGCGCTAACTTCACACACCTATACATTAGAGGCTTGTGTTCCCCAAGGCTCAATTATTGACCTTCTACTTAGTCTGATCTACATTAACGATATAGTGTCAAATATAAATTGAGCCGTCCCGCGAGAAAACTAACATTATGGCCTTAGAGTAATGTATCGACCCAGATCAGCTTGCGCTGATTAATTTTGGTTGTGATTTTAGCCATCATGTAATAATGGGGACTATTGCTTAAGATAGGCCTGTTTATTACCAGGATAAAATTACGGGGATGGGGGTTACCTAAACACCAATTTTCACCGTTAGATTTGAGAATCTGTGAGAGTGGGTCCGCGCATACTGATCCGGCCGACACATTCCGTATCAGGGGGATAGAGGTATAGAGTAATGATTCCTGAAACGGACAACCCACAGGAGGCGACAAATATAAGTCCGGGTTAGCCTGCGCGGCAAACCTATGCTGATCCGTGTCGATACTTTACGCTAGAGTAAATTAATAAATCCTCTATTGTTAGATCTGGGATAGTTGCACTCAGAACAAAAAAGATGAACTTGAAAATATAAAAAAGCTGAACGTAAAACTTAGAAAATTGTGACAGGATGTACCAAACTCGTCTCTTTGGAAAATGATTGCTGTTTTCTCTACTTTTTTGAGGAAATAAATGTGGTTCTTTTTGTTTTATTTATGTTGCGTGTCAGCTATTTATCAATGTTAGGTTTTATTCTATTATTTGTTTTTTGCTTTAAAAGTGAGGTTTTCTCCATCTTCTTCTTTTTAATTAGAAAAGAAAAGTTCGAAATGAAATTCGCTGCCATATTCCTGTGTATGATTGTCATCATCTCGATGCTTGGTCCAGCTTGCTCTAGCTTCAGACGCCCTACCGTCCGAGGCAGTAACTCCCGCGGCTTTATGATCTGTAACAGGAGGTGCATGAAAGGAGGAGGCGCGGCGTGCCGCCTAGTAGCCACTCCTACTGGGTATTTTTAAACAAATTCAATCTTTATACCCAAGAAAACCATATGCTTTGAGTACCTACAATATACGTTTTTAACGTAAAATAATGATTTAACAACATGTATTAAAGCCTTCACAATTGCATACGCCTAGTGCAGCAAATAACCTTTAAAAACCAACCCAAAAAGGGTTGGGAAGTAGAAAAGGGTAAAAAGTCAGTCAAAAATGACACCACAAAATACTCAGCTGTTCGTGTATTCAAACCGGCTCGGTGTTACAGTAGAAGATCTTCCGCATCGGGAGCGGGATGTCGCGGGTTCGATCTCCGACCAGGCCATACAAAATAATTAAATAATGGTAGTAATGGATGCCCTCCTTGGCGCTCATTGTTGCGTGGTGAGCATAACGACGGACTGGCTGGTGTTCTGGACCAGAAGTACTGTTAAGTTACCACGGAAGTGTCGTGATATAACTGAACAATTCTTGAAATCGGAATAAAACAACAAACACTTAAACAATCAAACTGATATTTGAACTGACGACAGCACATAAAAGGTCGTCCCGAATTAACCCTTCATTTTAAAATGTTCACATAGGTCGATCTGATAAAACCTGTTATACACAATGATCAGATCAATACGAGTGATTTAAACTGCAGTGGTACATCAACATTTCAATCAACCAATTCTCAATGTTTTTGTAGTGGTTGAGCTACCATCTACGACCCAGCACAACCATTTCGCAATGTTTTTGAAGTGGTTGAGCTACGATCTACGACCCAGGTCAGCCAATTCAGAATCTTTTTATAGTGGTTGAGCTACGATCTACGACCAAGGTCAGCCAATTCAGAATGTTTTTAAAGTGGTTGAGCTACGATCTATGACCCAGGTCAGCCAATTCAGAATGTTTTTAAAGTGGTTGAGCTACGATCTCCGACCCAGGTCAGGCAATTCAGAATGATATTCTAGTGGTTGAGCTACGATCTACGACCTAGCTCAACCAATTCGCAATGTTTTTGTAATGGTTGAGCTACGATCCACGACCCAGGTCAGCCAATTCAGAATGTTTTTAAAGTGGTTGAGCTACGATCTACGACCCAGGTCAGCCAATTCAGAATGTTTTTCTAGTGGTTGAGCTACCGATCTACGACCCAGCACAACCAATTCGCAATGTTTTTAAGTGGTTGAGCTACGATCTACGACCCAGCTCAACCAATTCACAAAGTTTTTCTAGTGGTTGAGCTACGATCTACGACCCAGCACAACCAATTCGCAATGTCTTTAAGTGGTTGAGCTACGATCTACGACCCAGCTCAACCAATTCACAAAGTTTTTCTAGTGGTTGAGCTACGATCTACGACCCAGCACAACCAATTCGCAATATTTCTAAGTGGTTGAGCTACGATCTACGACCCAGCTCAACCAAGTCGCAATGTTTTTGTAGTGGTTGAGCTACGATCTACGAACCAGGTCAGCCAATTCAGAATGTTTTTAAAGTGGTTGAGCTACAATCTACGACCCAGCACAACCAATTCGCAATATTTTAAGTGGTTGACCTACGATCTACGACCCAGGTCAGCCAATTCAGAATGTTTTTAAAGTGGTTGAGCTACGATCTACGACCCAGGTCAGCCAATTCAGAATGTTTTTCTAGTGGTTGAGCTACGATCTACGACCCAGCACAACCAATTCGCAATGTTTTTAAAGTGGTTGAGCTACGATCTACGACCCAGGTCAGCCAATTCAGAATGTTTTTCTAGTGGTTGAGCTACGATCTACGACCCAGCACAACCAATTCGCAATGTTTTTAAAGTGTTTGAGCTACGATCTACGACCCAGGTCAGCCAATTCAGAATGTTTTTCTAGTGGTTGAGCTACGATCTACGACCCAGGTCAGCCAATTCAGAATGTTTTTCTAGTGGTTGAGCTACGATCTACGACCCAGCACAACCAATTCGCAATGTTTTTAAGTGGTTGAGCTACGATCTACAACCCAGGTCAGCCAATTATGAATGTCTTTAAAGTGGTTGAGCTACGATCTACGTGCCAGGTCAGCCAATTCAGAATGTTTTTAAAGTGGTTGAGGTTCGATCTATGACCCAGGTCAGCCAATTCATAATGTTTGTAAAGTGGTTGAGCTACGATCTGCGACCCAGGTCAGCCAATTCAGAATGTTTTTCTAGTGGTTGAGCTACGATCTACGACCCAGCTCAACCAATTCGCAATGTCTTTGTAGTGGTTGAGCTACGATCTACGACCCAGGTCAGCCAATTCAGAATGTTTTTAAAGTGGTTGAGCTACGATCTACGACCCAGGTCAGCCAATTCAGAATGTTTTTCTAGTGGTTGAGCTACGATCTATGACCCAGCACAACCAATTCGCAATGTTTTTAAGTGGTTGAGCTACGATCTACGACCCAGCTCAACCAATTCACAAAGTTTTTCTACGATCTACGACCCAGCACAACCACTTCGCAATGTTTTTAAAGTGGTTGAGCTACGATCTACGACCCAACACAACCAATTCGCAATATTTTTAAGTGGTTGAGCTACGATCTACGACCCAGCTCAACCAATTCGCAATGTTTTTGTAGTGGTTGAGCTACGATCTACGACCCAGCAAAACCAATTCGCAATGTTTTCTAGTGATTGAGCTACGATCTACGACCCAGCTCAACCAATTCTCAATGTTTTGTAGTGGTTGAGCTACGATCTACGACCCAGCACAACCAATTCTCAATGTTTTTAAGTGGTTGAGCTACGATCTACGACCCAGGTCAGCCAATTCAGAATGTTTTTCTAGTTGTTGAGCTACGAACTACGACCCAGCACAACCAATTCGCAATGTTTTTCTAGTGGTTGAGCTACGATCTACGACCCAGCACACCCAATTCGCAATGTTTTTAAAGTGCTTGAGCTACGATCTACGACCCAGGTCAGCCAATTCAGAATGTTCTTCTAGTGGTTGAGGTACGATCTACGACCCAGCTCAACCAATTCGCAATGTTTTTGTAGTGGTTGAGCTACGATCTACGACCCAGGTCAGCCAATTCAGAATGTTTTTAAAGTGGTTGAGCTACGATCTACGACCCAGCTCAACCAATTCACAAAGTTTTTCTAGTGGTTGAGCTACGATCTACGACCCAGCACAACCACTTCGCAATGTTTTGAAAGTGGTTGAGCTACGATCTACGACCCAGCACAACCAATTCGCAATGTTTTTAAGTGGTTGAGCTACGATCTACGACCCAGCACAACCAATTCGCAATGTTTTTAAGTGGTTGGGCTACGATCTACGACCCAGCTCAACCAATTCGCAATGTTTTTGTAGTGGTTGAGCTACGATCTACGACCCAGATCAACCAATTCGCAATGTTTTTGAAGTGGTTGAGCTACGATCTACGACCCAGGTCAGCCAATTTGCAATGTATTTCTAGTGGTTGAGCTACGACCTACGACCCAGATCAACCAATTCGCAATGTTTTTAAAGTGGTTGAGCTACGATCTACGACCCAGGTCAACCAATTCGCACTTTTTTTGAAGAGGTTGAGCTACGATCTACGTCTCATGTCAGCCAATTCAGAATGTTTTTCTAGTGGTTGAGCTACGATCTACGACCCAGCACAACCAATTCTCAATGTTTTTAAGTGGTTGAGCTACGATCTACGACCGAGGACAGCCAATTCAGAATGTTTTTAAAGTGGTTGAGCTACGATCTATGACACAGGTCAGCCAATTCAGAATGTTTTTCTAGTGGTTGAGCTACGATCTACGACCTAGGTCAGCCAATTCAGAATGTTTTTAAAGTGGTTGAGCTACGATCTATGACCCAGGTCAGCCAATTCAGAATGTTTTTCTAGTGGTTGAGCTACAATCTACGACCCAGCACAACCAATTCGCAATGATTTTAAAGTGGTTGAGCTACGATCTACGACCCAGGTCAGCCAATTCAGAATATTTTTAAAGTGGTTGAGCTACGATCTACGACCCAGGTCAGCCAATTCAGAATGTTTTTCTAGTGGTTGAGCTACGATCTACGACCCAGCACAACCAATTCGCAATGTTTTTAAAGTGGTTGAGCTACGATCTACGACCCAGCTCAACCAATTCGCAATGTTTTTGTAGTGGTTGATTTACGATCTACGACCCAGGTCAGCCAATTCAGAATGTTTTTAAAGTGGTTGAGCTACGATCTACGACCCAGGTCAGCCAATTCAGAATGTTTTTCTAGTGGTTGAGCTACGATCTACGACCCAGCACAACCAATTCGCAATGTTTTTAAGTGGTTGAGCTACGATCTACGACCCAGCTCAACCAATTCACACAGTTTTTCTAGTGGTTGAGCTACGATCTACGACCCAGCACAACCACTTCGCAATGTTTTTAAAGTGGTTGAGCTACGATCTACGACCCAGCACAACCAATTCGCAATATTTTTAAGTGGTTGAGCTACGATCTACGACCCAGCTCAACCAATTCGTAATGTTTTTGTAGTGGTTGAGCTACGATCTACGACCCAGGCCAGCCAATTCAGAATGTTTTTTAAAGTGGTTGAGCTACGATCTACGACCCAGGTCAGCCAATTCAGAATGTTTTCTAGTGGTTGAGCTACGATCTACGACCCAGCACAACCAATTCGCAATGTTTTTAAAGTGGTTGAGCTACGATCTACGACCCAGGTCAGCCAATTCAGAATGTTTTTCTAGTGGTTGAGCTACGATCTACGACCCAGCACAACCAATTCGCAATGTTTTTTAAGTGGTTGAGCTATATCTACGACCCAGCTCAACCAATTCTCAATGTTTTTGTAGTGGTTGAGCTACGATCTACGACCCAGCACAACCAATTCGCAATGTTTTTAAGTGGTTGAGCTACGATCTACGCCCCAGGTCAGCCAATTCAGAATGTTTTTAAAGTGGTTGAGCTACGATCTACGACCCAGGTCAGCCTATTACATTTTTTGGTTGAGCTACGATCTACGATCTACGATCTACGCGCTAACTTCACACACCTATACATTAGAGGCTTGTGTTCCCCAAGGCTCAATTATTGACCTTCTACTTAGTCTGATCTACATTAACGATATAGTGTCAAATATAAATTGAGCCGTCCCGCGAGAAAACTAACATTATGGCCTTAGAGTAATGTATCGACCCAGATCAGCTTGCGCTGATTAATTTTGGTTGTGATTTTAGCCATCATGTAATAATGGGGACTATTGCTTAAGATAGGCCTGTTTATTACCAGGATAAAATTACGGGGATGGGGGTTACCTAAACACCAATTTTCACCGTTAGATTTGAGAATCTGTGAGAGTGGGTCCGCGCATACTGATCCGGCCGACACATTCCGTATCAGGGGGATAGAGGTATAGAGTAATGATTCCTGAAACGGACAACCCACAGGAGGCGACAAATATAAGTCCGGGTTAGCCTGCGCGGCAAACCTATGCTGATCCGTGTCGATACTTTACGCTAGAGTAAATTAATAAATCCTCTATTGTTAGATCTGGGATAGTTGCACTCAGAACAAAAAAGATGAACTTGAAAATATAAAAAAGCTGAACGTAAAACTTAGAAAATTGTGACAGGATGTACCAAACTCGTCTCTTTGGAAAATGATTGCTGTTTTCTCTACTTTTTTGAGGAAATAAATGTGGTTCTTTTTGTTTTATTTATGTTGCGTGTCAGCTATTTATCAATGTTAGGTTTTATTCTATTATTTGTTTTTTGCTTTAAAAGTGAGGTTTTCTCCATCTTCTTCTTTTTAATTAGAAAAGAAAAGTTCGAAATGAAATTCGCTGCCATATTCCTGTGTATGATTGTCATCATCTCGATGCTTGGTCCAGCTTGCTCTAGCTTCAGACGCCCTACCGTCCGAGGCAGTAACTCCCGCGGCTTTATGATCTGTAACAGGAGGTGCATGAAAGGAGGAGGCGCGGCGTGCCGCCTAGTAGCCACTCCTACTGGGTATTTTTAAACAAATTCAATCTTTATACCCAAGAAAACCATATGCTTTGAGTACCTACAATATACGTTTTTAACGTAAAATAATGATTTAACAACATGTATTAAAGCCTTCACAATTGCATACGCCTAGTGCAGCAAATAACCTTTAAAAACCAACCCAAAAAGGGTTGGGAAGTAGAAAAGGGTAAAAAGTCAGTCAAAAATGACACCACAAAATACTCAGCTGTTCGTGTATTCAAACCGGCTCGGTGTTACAGTAGAAGATCTTCCGCATCGGGAGCGGGATGTCGCGGGTTCGATCTCCGACCAGGCCATACAAAATAATTAAATAATGGTAGTAATGGATGCCCTCCTTGGCGCTCATTGTTGCGTGGTGAGCATAACGACGGACTGGCTGGTGTTCTGGACCAGAAGTACTGTTAAGTTACCACGGAAGTGTCGTGATATAACTGAACAATTCTTGAAATCGGAATAAAACAACAAACACTTAAACAATCAAACTGATATTTGAACTGACGACAGCACATAAAAGGTCGTCCCGAATTAACCCTTCATTTTAAAATGTTCACATAGGTCGATCTGATAAAACCTGTTATACACAATGATCAGATCAATACGAGTGATTTAAACTGCAGTGGTACATCAACATTTCAATCAAAATATTGACCACTTACCAATCAAATGAGGGTCTTCTCTACACTAACATATAACACAACAACATATATATGCGATGCCAGACGAGCGCTATGAGCAAGACGAGCGCTATCCGTGTTTAATGAAGTACAGAGCAGTATGACATAAACAGTGTAACAAGCAATGATATAAGGATTTTTTTTTTTTTTACGTACATCTTAAAGTAATGTTCCTTGTCATGAAGCTATGAATGTAACCTTGATTTGCTGACGCGAACTGACTCGCCCAGGAAAAACACAGAGATCAAAACATCATGTTTTCAAAGGGTGGATGAAATTGCTCTGAGAAACCTGTTTCCATTTGTCACCTGTCAGATCGCTATGAATGTTGGACCTCATTCGATGTTCACACATACATGACAAGAAATTTATATCATTAGAAACATTAGAAAGTAAGTTGATTTGATAGCAAATGGGAATTTACCCTTATTAACAAATATTTCACCGAAAGACAGAAATTTAACTTGCTCGGTGTCGTCTGGTAGAATGACCAAAACCTGGACTGAATATACACACATGTACATGTGTCTGCACGAGATACCCCATACAGGGAATATCCATTATTTCAATACTGTGAACCATGTACGCGTTATTTCTTACACGTAACGCTTAAGACAAATATTTCACTCTATACTAGCGAAACGCGTGAAATAGATATGGCTACGGAATCAATCAATTATTATATAATGTATTGGACCTCATCTGAAACAACCTATGACCCCGAGTAAGCAACCGCACGGACTGAACCGAGGTCTCAAGTTATCTTTGTGTTCAACTCTATGTCACATATACATGTACCTCACTATTTCAACTATTTATCTCTTAATAATATAGGAATATATGACTGTTCAAACATGTTTACTCTTTCCCCAATCCAAACGATATGTGACGCCCTTGCAACGGAAGACCTTAACTACATTAGGGACAACAAATGCTCAGAACGAGCAAGTTGTCAAATGTTTTTAAAATGTTGTCAACTTGTATGTTGTGTCTTCCTTTTAGAATACACTGTAAAAAATAACGTTACATGTTTTAAAAGCAAACTTTGTGGGAAAATAAGCGGTGTTCTGCAAAAAGCAAACTGTAAGGTATTTGCGGTCAGTGTACACACAGTCTGATATAGCAGGCATCTGCTAAAAGGTTTGGTTACGTGCTGAACTCCAGAAAATAGATAGTATAGTCATAGTTTTTAAAACTCATCAACAGTTGGAATGTTAGAATCATAATACTTTTTCCAGTACCATAAATATTTAAATATTCATCGTGTATGCATCTTTTTGGCCGGGGGCTTTAGCTCCTGGTCATAGTAGTAATACGATTTGTTCGTAGTTGGCAACCTGCCAATTGCTGTTAGCACCAAACAACGCATGAGAAACTGCGCGAGAAAAATAGTTCATCATGGATTCAACAAAACTGCATTTAAAAGGTTAGGATCTCCCCCATAAATATCATTTTAATGTTGTTGGAACATCAGTGAAAAACTTAAGGCGTGAGTACTCCAATATAAGTTTAAGTAACTTCCAACTTCCATACTTCTAACTTAATTACTTCTAACTTCCAAACTTCTAACTTCTAACTTCATTACTAGTTAGAAGGAAGGAAGTTAGAAGTTAGAAGTAATGAAGTTAGAAGTTAGAAGTGAATGTAGTCTGAAGTAATGAAGTTAGAAGTTAGAAGTGATGAAGTTAGAAGTAATGAAGTTAGAAGTAAGGAAGTTGGAAGTTAGAAGTAATGAAGTTAGACGTTAACAGTGAATTTAGTTAGAAGTAATGAAGTTAGAAGATAGAAGTGATTAAGTTGGAAGTTAGAAGTAATGAAGATAGAAGTTAGAATTGAATGTAGTTAGAAGTAATGAAGTTAGAAGTTTGGAAGTTAGAAGTAATGAAGTTAGAAGTATGGAAGTTAGAAGTATTGAAGTAAGAAGTCCCTCCAGGGCTTCCATAGTTGTGGGACATCCTTCAATTTTCATGCAAAATTACACGCTAATCAAGATAACTTTATTATTCCAAAAAACCCAACAAGTGCCAAAATGTATGCATGTTCTACATTATCCACTTTACATAAACATCAGTATAGATTCGTTTTATCCTTTCCCTCATACAAAAAGTCTGAGGCAGATGATATTGAAAACATGAATCCAAAACTATTCAAAATATCTATAAATGAATGTAAACTTATTGAAAAGAGTTGAATACAATGTGGCAAAAGAAGAAAATGCTCACGAACAGTAGTTTCTCCTTTTGCCTCAATGTTTACAAATGTCATTTGCTGCAAAGAGCATCTACCGTACACGTGGGAAAGCATTAACACTCTCTAACAACCAGACACATTTTTTTGAAAGATGTCTGCTGCAAAGTTTTAAGTGGGAAAGGGGATTAA
>JASEVX010001359.1:0-17829 GCA_031761405.1 Serripes groenlandicus
AATACTAAGACACATGTTCCGATATTGAGACAGGTATGACAATACTAAGACACATATGCTGATACTGAGACAGGTATGACAATACTAAGACACATATGCTGATACTTAGACAGGTATGCCAATACTAAGACACATATGCTGATATTGAGACAGGTATGCCAATACTAAGACACATATGCTGATACTGAGACAGGTATGACAATACTAAGACACATATGCTGATACTGAGACAGGTATGCCAATACTAAGACACATATGCTGATACTGAGACAGGTATGCCAATACTAAGACACATGTTCCGATACTGAGACAGGTATGCCAATACTAAGACACATATGCTGCTACTGAGACAGGTATGCCAATACTAAGAGATATATGCTGATACTGAGACAGGTATGCCAATAATAAGACACATATGCTGATATTGAGACAGGTATGCCAATACTAAGACATACATGCTGATACTGAGACAGGTATGCCAATAATAAGACACATATGCTGATATTGAGACAGGTATGCCAATACTGAGACACATATGCCGATATTGAGACAGATATGCCGATACTGAGGCAGAAATGCGGGTACTGAGGCAGAAATGCCGTAATTGAGGCAGAAATGCCGATATCGAGGCAGAAATGCCGACAGATAATATGTCGATACTAACACACATATACTGATACTGAGACATATGCCGATACTGAGACATATATACCGATATTGAAACAGATCCGTATATACTAAGACATATGCCGATATTGATGCATATATACCGATATTGAGACAGATCAGTAAATACTAAGACATATGCCGATATTGAGACATATATACCAATATTGAGACAGATCAGTCGATACTAAGACATATGCCGATACTGAGACATATATACCAATATTGAGACAGATCAGAAGATACTAATACATATGCCGATACGGAGACATACATACCGATATTGAGACAGATCCGTAGATACTAAGATATATGCCGATACTGAGGCATATATACCGATATTGAGACAGATCAGTCGATACTAAGACATATGCCGATACTGAGATATATATACCGATATTGAGACAGATCAGTCGATACTAAAACATATTCCGATACTGAGACATATATACCGATATTGAGACAGATGTGTCGATACTAAAACACATATAATGAAACTTATAGAACAATATGACTTAATAAATACTAGAAACCTCCATGTCACTATTTCCTCTTAATTATATCGTCGAGTATGCGACGGTATACGCATGATCTTTTTTATTCTAACATTTGACAAAAGTCACTGTGATAAGCGTCATTCGTCTTCCACCAATGGGCTAACAGTCTATGCGGAAAAAGCAGCCAGTTGCATTGAAAGAATTTTGTGTGAACTACTGGTGTGAGAAAGCCAGGAAACACATGAGTCAGGGAACTGGACGCCTTGATATGACTGAACAATTGTTGAAAACGGCGTTAAACCCCAATCAATCAATCAGTTTTATTGTAACACATATTTTGCGCGTGCCATCGTCCGTGTACTCAACTTAGTAGATTGTAAGTACTTTCTGATGTAAAAATATTACGTTGATAATTTAAACCGTCAAGTTGAGTTATAAGTTGGATCCAATTCCACGAACCTTACTTAGCGTTAAGTATTACTTTAAATATCCTTAAACGCATAATTCATCAATTTTGTTTCCCTAATAAAAATGCCAAAATATTTCGTTTCTTAAACAGTATTGTTAGTCAGCAAGGTAACTGTTTATGTCAACTTAGTCATTTACTTAAATACATTCAACCATTTATGTTTTACAAAATATTAGGGAAACAAAACAGATGAAATATGCTAGTTTTACAAAATATAAGGGAAACAAAAATGATGAAATATGCTTTTAAGTATTTAAGTATTTCTTAGCGCTAAGTAATGTTGGTGGAATTAAACCCTGGACTGATATTTGTAGTAATGTATATACAATCCAAAATATCCAAAGGTTTCTCAGATATAACAAACAATTAGCATCAACATAAATGAAACATCTGAGAAGACATTAACACAAATCTTACAATACACCAAATAAATTACTTCTTTGTTTCCATATAAATCGACCAGTTCCAGTCCTTAATTGTCACACTTTCTAAGCGTTTCTCATGTTCTAAGCGTTCACACCATATACCATTGAAAAGTGTTACCTCATTTTGGACAAAACCGGTGTTTAGCATTCTCTACTTTCACTTTCAAACAAGGTCAAAATACTAAAAGTGATCAAATCAATCACTTTCAGTGCATCCTATACACATTTACAATGATTATAAACTCAATGTCAAATATTCAATGCATTCTGCTGATTGTATACACTCATTTTTACGCAAACAAACGGGTTTTTAGTGACTATTTGGGTGTAGATTAGCATGTCGGCGGATGTATTTGGCGTAATTTGACCTAAAAAGGTCGTCTGTTCAGTTTCCAATATGGCGGCCACGGTCATGTGACTTTTTCAAAAGGGAAGTCCCATTATAAATGTCGTCACGAACAAAAGGGTACTCAAGATGTTCGCATGCCTTGCTTAACACATGCTGTTAAGCAGAAATATATTTTACGACCTCTGTCTTTGCAATATTTTATGCTGGAATAAGTGAAAGAAAGTAAATCAAATTTATAGGTAAGACATTTTATTTCAATTATTTTTGTCTTTAACTCTTTCAGCGCCAATGGCAATATTCACATTTTTTGCAAATAATACAGATTCTGGTAAGTCAGCTCGTGACGAGCTGTCTCACCTGAAATCAGCATTATTCGCCTTTTGGTTATCAAACTATTCCCAAACAACTCCGATTACATACATGAGAAATGGAGAAAAAGTTAAGAACTAAATAGAGAAATTTCTGTGAATGTCCAGGTGCTTCCTATGCTTGAGGGAACATGTCGACAAATGCTTTCAGCGAAACAAAGAGCTCCTCGATCGCCACTGGTATCTGAGCAACCGGCAGCGCGAACCCGCCGCCGGTTTGTGAGAAGGGACGCAGTTCATAGGTGTAGGAGAAGGGAGCAATACCACTCTCCAGGAAGAAGTCGTCCGATCCTCCTGCAGCCAAATCTGAAATAATAGACATAGACATTGTCATTCAGGCATCAATAATAGACATATACATTGCCATTCAAGCATCAATAATAGATATATTTGAGCCGTTCCACGATACAACCAACAGTATGGACTCTGCGTACGTTATCGGCCCAGATAAGTCCGCGCAGGCTTATCCGGGTCGACACATTCCGTATCAAGGGAATAGAAGTATAGAGTAATGATTCCTGAAACAGAAAGCGAAAAGTGTCTGTCCAGGTTATCACGACATGCTTAGGCTGATCCGGATCGATGCTTTACGCAGAGTCCACAGTGTTGGTTTTATCGTGGAACGGCTCATTTTAATTCAAGCCTAAATAATAGGGATTCACATTTTATTGAAGCATCATTAATAGACGTATATAATTAATTCAAGCCTAAATAATATTTGACTCAAGCATCATTGATTAACGTTTACATTGTATTCAAGCATAAATAATAAACGTTTATTAATAATGTCTGAGATAGATTTTGTGGCGATAGTGTAGAACTCTTTAAGGTCCGTATCCATCTCTATAATAGATGCTTGTGAAAGTTTTTGTGGCGACACGGACCTGAGAGAGTTCTACACTATCGCCACAAAAACTATCTCAAACATTATTAATATAAATGAAGCTGGAAACTATCTTCTATGTCGCCACAAAAACTATCGCAAACATCATTAATAAACATGGACGTGGAAACTATCTTCTATGTCGCCACAAAAACTATCTCAAACATCATTAATAAACATGGACGTGGAAACTATCTTCTATGTCGCCACAAAAACTATCTCAAACATCATTAATAAACATGGACGTGGAAACTATCTTCTATGTCGCCACACAAATCTATCTCAAACATTATTAATAAACATGGACGTGGTAACTATCTTCTATGTCGCCACAAAATCTATCTCAAACATTATTGATAAACATGGACCTGGAAACTATCTTCTATGCCGTCACAAAGAGCAGAAGCCTACAAAAAGCCAAGGACAACCTAACTCAGAGATTTTGGCAAGCTTACAGAAAACTCTGGAAGGGATGAAACTTCAAATTGAAGACCTTCAAAAAGCTGTTAAAGGTAATGCTAAACGAGACGGGTATCCTAGACCAAGGCAATACATTGACAAAGACCCATGCTTCAAATGTGGTACCATCGGACATCATTAATATAAATATACAGGAACCTGTAAACTATATACGATATTGCCACAAAAAATATCTCAAATATCGTTAATAGACATGTACCTGAAGACTATCTACTATATCGCTACGAAACAATTTCAAACATCGTTAATATACATGTACCTGAAGACTATCTACTATATCGCCACGAAACAATCTCAAACATCATTAATAGACATGTACCTAAAGACTATCTACTATATCACAATATTTTTACAGATCATTTAAGACTGATTTCGCTCGAGCAGGGTATCTGGACGTATTAGAAACCAAATCATTTCGACAATCGATTGCCAAACTTAGATTTTCATCCCATAATCTAATGACAGAAAGTGGTAGACATAGACAAATTGACAGAACCAACAGGAAATGTGAGCTTTGTACTTTAAACGATTTAGAAGATGAATATCACTTTGTTATAATGTGTCCAATTTTTACCCAAATAAGAAATAAATACATTGAAAAATACTACGTTAATCTACCAAATGTATTCAAATATACAAAACTGATTGATTCTACAAATAAAAAACCCCTAACCAAACTTGCTCTTCATTGTATATATGATGCTGAGAAACCAATATATGTCGAATACCAATAACTGATGTACTAATATGATAAGATTTGTATCATATATATATTATTTTATTTTATTTTTTGAATTATACTCTCTCACCATCTAAAATATTAATTTTCAAAAAAAGGTTCTGTTATTTTTCAAAATGGTAGTTATATGCTGTCATTCATGTATGTTAATCATAATTTGTCTGGTTTTCCCAACTTGGATACATATCAGTATCTAACTTGGTTAAACAAAATTCATTAGAAAATCAACACAGTAACATAATCATCAATTAATAAATGTATTTACTTTGTTTGGAAACTATAAATTGAATGATTACTATTTTCATTACCATGTATGTTAATTATGTATGCTATGCACAATGAGCTTATATGCTTGTGTTGTAAATAAACTTCTGTTTTGTTCTTTTCTATATCGCTACAAAACAATCTCAAATATCATTAATAGACATGTACCTGAAAACTGTCTACTATATCGCCACGAAAACTATCCCAAACATCATTAATAGACATGTACCTGAAAACTATCTACTATATCGCCACAAAAACTATCTCAACCATTATTAACAGACATCGACCTGACAGCTATCTACTATGTAGCCACGAAAACTATATCAAACATTATTAAAAGACTTGGACATTAACCTGGGAACTATCATACATGTTGCCATAAAAACTATCTCAAACATCATTTGTAGACATAGATACGGACCTGAGAACTCTCTACTCAGTCGCCACACAAGTTATCTCAAACATACATCGTAGACATGGGCAAGGACCTGATAGCTCTCTACCCTGACGTCACAAAAGTTATCTCAAACAGACATCGTAGACATAGGTAAGGACCTGATAGCTCTCTACCCTGTCGTCACAAAAGTTATCTCAAACATACATCGTAGACATGGGCAAGGACCTGATAGCTCTCTACCCTGTCGCAATGATCGCCACAACAATAATCATTAATAGACATGGACATGGACCTGAGAGGTATCATCCATGTCGCCAGAAAAACTATCCCAAACATATTTTATAGACATGGACACGGACCTAGCTGAGTTCTACACTATCGTCACAAAAACTATCTCAAACATCGATCATATATATGGACACGGACTTGGGAACGCTCTTATATATAGCAACACAAACTTTCTCTAGGGTAATGCCGTACAAGTGTCCACTGAGATATAAGCTGCTACTTAGTTACACAATATGAGTAAGTTGAACTGAGACCAGACACCCCGGTTCGATCCCTTGGCGCGGTGGTTATTTGGGAGTGGTCTATGGCTTAGGTAGGTCCATTTACAGCCTAGTTCTGGTTTATCACCAAGGGACCTCGGCCTACTGTATTTCCGGCATTTGGTAAAAGGCACTTTGAGAAAAGCGTCATTCGTCTTCCACAAATTGGGCTAACAGTCTATGTGGCAAAGCAGCCAGTTGCTTGGAAAGAATGTTGCGTCGACGCAATAAGAACGCATTAGTAGGTGAACCGGGTGTCGTGAAATGACGGGAGCTTTGTTGAAAACGGCGTTAATCCCTCAATCAATCACCTGGGGATCATGAATAAGTTTTCTGCCGCCGTGATAAATGAGCCGTCCCGCGAGAAAACTAACATTGTGGACTCTGCGTAAAGTATATACCCGCATCAACCGAAGCATGCCGCGCAGGCTTACCCGGATATAAACGTTGCACCTTCAGTGTATTTCTGTTTCGGGAATCATTACTCTATACCTCTATCTGCCTGAGACGGAATATGACGACCGGATCAGAGGCCGTTATGTTGGTTTTCTCGCGGGACGGCGCATATAATTTGAAAGCACTGTTGATAATGGTGGGAAAATCCCAATAAAACAAACACGCAACTTACACAAGATATCAGGAGCAGTTCCTACAAGGAAATCCGTGCCATCCACTTCATATATCGCCTTCGACATGTTCCAAGCAACAGCATACTTAAACAAATAAATAAACGTAACTATGAACCAATCAAAACATTTCTTTCCTTTATTACTTCGACATTATTCATTAAATACAACATTTGATTGGTCTACAATCTAGATCATTTGTTTAACAACTAGGTCAAAACTGAGGTTAAACAGCTATCGCCGAACAAATAAAGAGGTTTATATCAGCTGCTCGCTTTGACAACATATGATATTTGTCTGTATATTATTGATTGTGCAATTGACCTTTATCCAAATATGTATATGCGTATTTAAATAAATAGGTAACATTACATTGATATATGTTAAAAATCAGTGTGTAAGTGTATTTGGGTGTTGTGTGTTAAAAACATATAAATTTTATTATCTTTTGTAAATATACTGTTGTTATAATATCCCCACATGACATAATGTAGATGTGCCGAGTGTATTAATAAATTCTAGAATTCACTCGGTCCATAGTGAAGGGGACAGTTATCTGTACGTAAATTACATGTAATAATTGATTGATTGGGGTTTAACGCCATTTTTAACAATTTCTCAGTTATATCACGGCGGCCTGTTCACCTACTCATGCATTTCCTGGTTTTCTCACACCAGTACTCCACAAGACAATCATCCCGAGCAACTGGCTGCTTTTCCACATAAACTTAGCCCATTGTTGGAAGACGAATGACGCATGTCGCATTGATTTTTGTCAATCCTCGAAAAGAAAGTTGGCCGAGCCGGGATTCGAACTCATAACCCCTGGATTGACAGCCCGCGTCGCTACTGACTGAGCTACCGTGGCTCGGCTCATGTGATCAAGGACGGAGAATATTAATTCAAACAAAATATGAAAGGAAATGGACATCATACACAATCATACACAATCATACACAACCATACACAATCATAAACAATCATGGAAAAAATAAATAACACATTAGCCGTTCCACGAGAAAACCAACATTATGGATTCTGCGTAATGTATCGACTCAGATCAGCCTGCGCAATTCGCGCAGACTGATCCGGACCGACACATTCCGTCTAAAGGGGAAAGAGGTATAGAGTAATGATTCCTAAAACAGAAAATCCACGTGAGGCGAAAAGTGTCTGTCCGGGTTAGCCTGTGCGGCATGCTAAGGCTGATCCGGGTCGATACTTTACGCAGAGTCCACAATGTTTGTTTTCTCGCGGGACGACTCATATCTATACATACTATAGAAATTGCACGATGTTTAGTAATTTACCATGCATACAATCATATAGCTATGTACCAAATTGCCAATCCTATATGAAGTATATAGCATAAATACTTAATTTATTGGAGTTTAATGCCTTTTTCAACATTATTTCAGTTAGATCCCGGCGACAGTTTATACATTTAAAAATCCGGCGTATGACGAGAAACATGCATGTTGTATTGTTCAATAAAATAGGCTATGTTCTGTTCTGATCGTCACATAGATAAGTAAAGAACTTAAGCAAACTTACCAATAAGTCGTAATTGGAAGGCTTTTCATTCTTGTATGCGTACGGAACGATTAACATATTACCATAACAGTGGATGGCGAAGAAGGCAAAGACGTTCCCATTGTTTAAGGCGGATAACATGAGTGCTTCCGTTTCCGGTTCAGAAAAGGCTGCTGTTCCCCGATAGATGTCGTCACGGCAATTACCCGAGGTCCCCGCTCCTGTAACGGTTTAAATCAGAGGTTTAAACAGATTTTCTTCAGTTATTACAATGATATAGGCCTCCGGCCCAAGTTACACTATTACAATCATGAATATATTACAACAATGACATTCAGAGGTCCAGATAAGGATGATAATTCAGCTCTTTCCCCATAATTTCTCTCTTATCATTAATGCAACCATATGTTGTGGGTACTCAAACGAATCATTTCACTGAGACGATTCTTTTGAGTATCGACAACATAGGATTACAGTGCATTGGTTCTGTTTGTTTACATGGTGTTTTACTCCTTGTACAACATTGTTTGTTCCTGTTATGTCACGTCGTTTCCTCGGTAAGTAACCTGTACTATGAGTGAGACAGTCGTAGTGCTTTACTCCTTTACTACAAATAGCCATTTGATCATAGGGAAGCAATTGGAGACATCGGTCAGTTATCTCCCTTTAATACTCTCTACATCTAGCTAGGTCCTATCATTTGGTTTCCTCTGTTTTTATCATTGGTTTCTTTGCACTGGATGGTGCACTTATAATTGCATTTTCTTGGCCAACTGTTATTAGATTGATTAGTAATTCCACATTTGTTTTCTTTAAACACTGCTATGTAAAAATTCTCTTTTGAATCATCACTTTGATTAACACATTTATGATTAATGTGTACAGAGTAATTGCAATATCTCATTTCGAAATAGCGATAAAGACAAAGGATTCCAACTAAAAGGACCTACCAACTATTTGGTCTTCCTTGGTCTTTATCTGACAAGGGAGATAATATAATTATCATTAATGTCCCTCATTCGTATCGGCTAGTCGAGCAAACAATTTTGTGCAGAGAGATACATGTACATATAAATACTTAAGACTGAAGCTTCATCTCTTGGACAACAATGATTTTGTTGAACATTGGAAGGTTCTTTTCTTCTCAAGTTGAACTCTGATTGATTTGTAACCAAACTGTTTTTGATTTGATGTCATAGCTTAAATGGGTCAAGTCAACATGTGATTTGTTGATATTTTAAGAATGAACCCTAATCTAATATGTTTCTGGGTTGTTTGGATGGTTAGGAAAGAGCCATAGCCCATAAAACTATAATGGTCGCCAATGGTAAATGAATTGCTTCCATCTTACCATTATCCAATATGAGTCGTTCGACCAGAAAACCAACATAAGCGACTTTGCGTAATGCATCGACCCAGATCAGCCTGTGCAGTCGCGCAGGCTAATCAGGGCCGACGTATTCCGTCTCAGGGGTACATAGTAAATGATTCCTGAAACAGAAAATCCACAGGAGGTGAAACGTGTATATCCGGGTTAGCCTACGCGACATGCTTAGGCTGATCCGGGTCGATACTTTACGCAGAGTCAACAATGTTGGTTTTCTCGAGGAACGGCTCATATATCAGTGAAATTGTTACCTCCAAAACCAGCATCCCAGTTTCGATTTAGATCGACCCCATAATTCTGGTTATTACACGGTCTTCTGTTCTTGCGCCAATATCGGTCCGTTTTCTACAAATAAACAACAATAAAAGCATCTAATGCGTCGTAAGCGTTGTATTACTGATGAATACCGGCAAAAATGTCGTAAGCGTTGTATTACTGATAAATACCGGCATTAATGTCATAAGTGGTGTACTACTGATAAATACCGGCATCAATGTCATAAGCGTTGTATTACTGATAAATACCGGCATCGATGTCGTAAGTGTTGTATTACTGATAAATACCGGCATCGATGTCGTAAGCGTTGTATTACTGATAAATACCGGCATTAATGTCATAAGTGGTGTACTACTGATAAATACCGGCATCAATGTCATAAGCGTTGTATTACTGATGAAAACCGGCATCAATGTCGTAAGCGTTGTATTACTGATAAATACCGGCATTAATGTCATAAGTGGTGTACTACTGATAAATACCGGCATCAATGTCATAAGCGTTGTATTACTGATAAATACCGGCATCGATGTCGTAAGTGTTGTATTACTGATAAATACCGGCATCGATGTCGTAAGCGTTGTATTACTGATAAATAACGGTATCAATATCGTAAGAGTTATATTACTGATGAATAACGGCATCGATGTCGTAAGGGTTGTACTACTGATAAATACCGGCATCAATGTCGTAAGCGTTGTATTACTGATAAATAACGGCATCGATGTCGTACGTGTAAGCGTTGTATTACTGATCAATAACGGCATCAATGTCGTAAGGGTTGTATTACTGATAAATAACGGCATCGATATCGTAAGTGTTGTACTACTGATGAATACCGGCAACGATGTCGTAAGCGTTGTATTACTGATAAATAACGACATCAATGTCGTAAGGGTTGTATTACTGATAAATAACGGCATCAATGTCGTAAGGGTTGTATTACTGATAGTTAACGGCATCATTGTCGTAAGTGTTGTATTACTGATAAATAACGGCAGCAATGTCGTAAGTGTTGTATTACTGATAAATAACGGCATCAATGTCGTAAGCGTTGTATTACTGATAAATACCGAAAGCAATGTCTTAAGCGTTGTATTACTGATAAATACCGGCAGCAATGTCTTAAGCGTTGTATTACTGATAAATACCGGCATCGATTTTTATATTTTCTAGTCATCCGGTAAATTCAGGTGAAATTGAATTGACCTTTGACGAGCGCATACATTAGTCGGAACACTGCACAAAAGTAGGTCAGCTCTGCCGATCATGAATCGTTTCTTTCCGTGAGTTATCGGTAAAGTGTTTCGATCCTATTGGCTAAAGGGAAGCAATTCGGTCCGGGCAGACATTTTTTTTCAAGGGAATTTCAGATTAATCCATCAGACTGAAGTTGTCTCCCATCGAACAATACTGATTTTGTTGAAAGCTGAACGTGTTGTATACTCTCTGACTGATTTGTAACCTAAACATTGTTTGCTATTAGCTATAGTGACACATTAGGAGCCAGAACACCATGTTATTTCTGAAATTCAAAGTCACATTTACTGCGAGATAAGATTGACCTTTAATTTGAAACCATAGCTCAAATAAAGAATGTCAACATGCGATTTTTGTGTTGCTTTTTTTTTAAAGAACGAACAACAATTTAATATATATTTACGGGTTATTTGGATTAGAACGTAAGAGCAATAGCCCATTCTTGTATAATGGTCGCCTATGAGGGCCACAGGGAAGATTAGTCTTACTAACTGTATTACCCTCTTTAAATAAAGTATATTATTATTATTATTATTATTATTATCATTATTATTATTATTATTATCATTATGGAAAATGAATTGCTTCCACCTGACCTTGAGCTCTAAATTGTTAAAAAAAATTTTTTTCTAAATAGACGATTTGTACGATCATCGATCCGCATCATGACGTCATGAGTCTATATTATTTACACCGTTTTCAATATTATTTCAGGTATATTAGGGTGACGGTTCACTTATTCATGATCCCTGTGTAAACAAAAATATCCTTTATAATTTCGTAGTAATGAGTTAATCTCCAATTGCTTTTCAATTTCGTAATCATGGTAAATTATTTTTCTTTTTTTAAAAAGCTAAATGTCATTATATTCAGTGATGAGAAGAAGACACATGAGCCGTTCCATGAGAAAACCAACATAATGGACTATGTGTAATGAATCAACCTGGATCAGCCCTGCGCAGTCCGTGCAGGCTAATCAGGGCCGACACATTCCGTCTAAGTGGGGTAGAGGTATAGAGTAATGATTACTGAAACAGAAAAATCCACAGGCGGCGAAACGTGTCTGTTCGGGTTAGCCTGCGCGGCACGCTTAGACTGAGACGGGTCGATACTTTACGCAGAGTGCAAACTGTTGGTTTTCTCGTGGAACGGCGCACATGCTGATGCGAACTGGCAGCCGTGATATAACTGAAATGCTGTTGAAAACAGAGCTAAACTGCGTAAAATAGTAAACTATCATAAGATGCCGTGATGATCGCATGGCTGTTGCTATGGAAATACTCACGTGACTGTAATCGTATCCATCCGGGTTATGTACGGGTATGATGATCCAGTCGTAACTGCCGAACATGTTTGTCGAGTCGGCAGTCGGGGTGGCTTCCAAAAACTAAAAAAGAAAAACAACTAATGTTCTACTATCAAATCGTTTTAGTATATTTTATAGCGCCTCTGTGGTGTATTGGTAGAGGGTCCGCCTCGGTGCGGGAGGTTGTGGGTTCGATCCCCGACCGGGTCATATCAAAGAATCTAAACGTGGTAATAATGACTGCCCTTCTTAATATTCAGGGTTGCGGGATTAGCATTACGACTGACTGGCTGGTGTCAGCATACACGGACCTGCCGTACAGGTAACTTACCAATGAAACGACGTGATATTACTGAAATATTGTTGAAAGCGGAGTTAAACACAAAACAATTAATTATATTTTATAATATTATTTTATATACCTACACATTTTCCGGTGCGAATACATGCAGATTGTCATGCACAAATCAATCACGACGGATTAAAATTTGGTATTAGACTAGGTCAGGTACGGTAACAAATATGGTAATTGTACGTCACAGAAACATCATATGACGTCATTGCAAATGCTTTCACGATTGGTTGTGAGGGGTTTACACACCAATCAAACATTTTATTGTATGCGTGAATTGTGTTATTTCTTTTTTTACATTTGTGTAATTTTTCTTTATTCTGTCTTACAAGTTATACATGGTATATATAGTAAAATGAAATGTAGTTTAATGGCGGTGTATTGTCTACTCGGGCGTGGACAGTTTGGTATCTCTCTCGTCCTACGGTCTCACGAGATATAATGTGTCCACGCCCTTTGTAGTACAATACTAAACTCGGTATCGCTGGTACAACATTATTTGGGTCTACACTGGTCGAACATACACTAAATTTGGTTTACACTGAGAACCGTTCTTATTTACGAGGAATATACCAAAAAGGACTTTGGGAATCAAAAGTGGAAGACAAATAAACGTATTTGGTTAGAATACATGGCCATAAAAAAACAGCAAAAGCCGCCAAGGTCAGAACGAGCCGGAACATTAGTATTTAATGCTCTATACATAGTTCGAAGACCTACGATAATTAACTCCCTAGTCGGTCATTTTGGTAATATTTGATCATTATGAAACACAAATAAATTTTAGTTTGACAATCATATTTCGTTGATATTTTTTGTTTTATCTAAGGCAGCTCTAAAGAGACACATACGAATATTTGTTTATCTCGTGCGCACGAGATAAAAAAAATCGTATGTAATTTATAAAGATTTGTGTGTCCCTTTAGAGCTGCCGTATTTATCTGATCATACCAGCTTCTTTATTTACTTATTTCCGTACATGTATTTGTTTACTATATATACATTTTCTAGCCTAATACTGTTTACCCAGGGATCTTGAATAAATGAAACTGTCGCCGTGATATAGCTGAAATAATGATGAAGCTGCGTAAAACCCTAATAAATAAATAAATAAATAAATTTTAATCATAATACTTTGCAACACACATAAGTAAACCAGGTAACTACAAACATGAGACGATAGAACATACCCTATACATCATATAGAGGTTCGTAGAAACAGTAATCCATTCGCGTGCGTGCGTCGCAGATTCCAAGTAAATGGCGGGTTTTGGGTTGTTCAAGTCCTGTGCTACCTGGATCATAAAGATACATATATATGTTTTAATCGGGAAAATAAGCAAATATACCAGACATATCGCAATAGGTACAATATATTTACATAAACAACGTAAACTGTTTGTTAATGGATATTATACAGTAGACTATGCCCAGTGATATCGATTTGAAAATTGATTAACTAGACGACGATAATGTTCAATTCGGGTTTTCCACGCGACCACTATTTATTTGTAATTTGTATTGCTGGCGTCTATTATGGGGCGATTTCATATGGGATCCGAGAACAGCCCGAGTGCACTCGGAATCCATTTGAACGGTGATACTTTTAACCTTAGTGACGTCATTTTGACCTTTGCCGAGCGTCATATTCGTTTCATCGACGAGTTTCATAAAAAAACAATATCAAATAAGCACGAATGTACGATTCTATTTATAACATAACACCATTAAAA
This sequence comes from Serripes groenlandicus, assembly GCA_031761405.1. Classification (NCBI taxonomy): domain Eukaryota; kingdom Metazoa; phylum Mollusca; class Bivalvia; order Cardiida; family Cardiidae; genus Serripes; species Serripes groenlandicus. The sequence continues at coordinate 14,562 of JASEVX010001359.1, forward strand.
GATTGTTTTCAATCTTTAAATCGATCTTTCTTCGTCCTAATATAAACAGTGACCAAAGTCCACCTCGAAACTCTAATGCATACTTCCACTGTAAAAAGTAGTCCCTATCAATAACCATTTGATTTTATACAAAATTAGAAACAAGGCACTTATAACATTTCATTTATGGAGATTTATTCTCTTTAAACAATATTTTTTAATAAATGCCGAAATTCAGAACAATTGTAAACAATATACTGTCAATTAAAGTGACGTCACACTGGAGTGACGTCACATACGTGCTGTGAGTAGGCTATTTATGTAACTAGTTACATATGCTATTTATGTCACTGCTTTATGTCACTCCTGGAGTGCAAGTTATGTGATAACATGATTTATCACGTCATAACGCTAGTCATTTGGCGCCAAAACCCGTAAATTTCATCTAGACATGATTGTAAACTTAAATGTAAATGAAACAATATCAATTTGTTTACTCATAAAAGGTGGTCGATGAAATAAATCCGTTATTTGGTCTGTTACTGACACACTGCGTAAAAAGTTTGTGTTCATTTTCATAAACACAATTCTCAGAGGGGTCTGGAATGTATAGGGGGACTCGGCTAACGCCTCGCCTTTTTTTCCGTAGTGGGTCAGTAACAGACCAAATAACTAATAATAGTGTGTTTTCCCCCAACAAATCTCAAAAGAAAACTCGTGAGCCTGTGATCTTTCTGACAAGCTTGTATAATGATATATGAGAACAATGTAAACAAAAGGCGTTGGGCTTCAATCAACAACACTATTTCATTTCGAAAGTCCGCTGTAACTCACATCAATAAGATGCAGTATTTTAGCAAATGAAAAATATATGTATTATGTCCGTACACTCGATTGTCGTACTCGGTTACTGCATCACACACAAAGGTCATGTGATGCACGAGAACCGGGTAGTTTTAACGATTAACAGGGGACGTAGGCTTGGCAATAATCAATGTGTAGGCCGTCTCGTGAGAAAATCATCATTGTGGACCTCTGCGTAAAGTATCGACCCGGATCAGCCTGAGCATGCCACACCGGCGTAGCCGGATATACCTTTCGCCTCCTGGGATTTTCTGTTTCAGGAATCACTACTTATCTATCCCCCTTTAGACGGATGTGTCGGCCGGTTCAGTCTGCGCGGACAGCGCAGGCTTGATCTGGTCGATACAGTACGCAGATGTGTATCGCCCGCAGCTTCATTTTGGTGCATTTTTAGAAAAAAATGTGTAGGCACGTGCCTACAGTGCCTAAAGGGAGCTACGCCCCTGATTAAGTGTGTGTTTGTATTATGATGCAAACGATAGCGTGATTAAAATACTGATCTTGGAACAATGAAAAAAACCCAACCTTCACTTGTCGATCGTGACGTCCTTCGTACGAAGAGCCGATCGACGTCACTTCTACGTTGGCGGGATAGTGAAGGGCAAATAGATCCAATTATCGCGTTTACCTATAAATAGATCATAATGGTTGTCCATACTTTATAATTAAATACAAATACATGCACTACTAGCCTCGCTTTTACTGAAGGTGCCAACTTTAGCCTCGTTTAGCCCCGGAATTTTGCGCTCATGAAAACAATCATAATGATTGCAAAAATCCAACATTCGCTCATTGAACGGTTGCAAAAACTATCCGATAATTATTTTACGAACTATTTTATTAAAAGTCATGTTGTATACTAAACTTTTTGTTTTATAAGACACTCAAGTAACCGATTGAATAAGATGTAAAAAATAGTATTTTATGATCATTTTCGTAATACGATTTGCTACTACGATTGTGCTGAAAAAACTCTAGATCGTTTGTTGATATTTAGGGTTAAGTAAAAACAAATATATAAATGCGACATGCGTCAATTCGTCCTTCCACCAATGGATCTAAGTCCTATGTGGAAAAAGCAGCCCAGTTGCTTGGGACGATTGTTGTGTGGAGTACTGGTGTGAGAAAACCAGGTAAATACACGAGTATGTGAACTGGCCGCCGTGATATAACTGAGAATTTGTTCAAAACGGCGTTAAAAACCCCAATCAATCAATCAATCATAGACGAAAAAACGATTGGAACTTAAACCTGGTCAAGGTCACAGTATCCGAGAAAAAATCACAGGGGCACATCTGTATCCTCATGTTAGAAGCGCATCTAGCCTCAGCTCTAGCTCCACATTTTCTGAAAGATAAGAACAAGCAGTGACATTTGAGAAGGCGATGTGTTGTGTCTACGTACTTCACTTAGTTGTCCACGACACAGGCAAGCACCTTTAGGAAGTAAGTTTCCTTTTGAACTACAGCAGTGTAGTATACACGTGACTTTGACGTCACAAATGCTACGGCGGACAGCAATGTTTTACTTCGGTTTAGAAGTAAAAACAAAGGTAACTTTTTTTTTATTTCTTCATCTTTTTAATGAACATGGCGCAGTCCTACGCCGCTTACTGAGCCCTATCTCCGGTGTCACGGAGTTTGATAAGTGGTTTAGTTTCTTCAAACACTTCGGATGAACCTAGTTCTCAAAATTTATTAATATCGCCACAGCCGGGAGCATTATCAAACCTGGTTGGGGTTTTAGAGAACAGGTTCGTAAAAGCGATTGGAAAACTAGACTACTAATCAAACTCATGTAGAAATCTGAGATATGCATTGTAAGCGGCGTAGACCTGCGCTATGGTATTCATTAAAAATGGTGAGAAATAAAAAAAAATATACATTGTTTTTACATTCTTATCAATAGCAGTTATTGCTGTCTGACTATGCAATATGACGTCAAAAGTCACGTGGTATACACACACTGTTAACTACAGGACAACACTGATGGAACTGCTTTTGGTTTGTCCCGTTGAATACTTGATCTAGACGTTGCCAAAAAAAAACGGGTGGTCGGATAATATCGCTTAATTTACACAGCTTACAGAGGCGTAGCTTTGCAATAATCATATGTGTAGGCGTCTCGTGAGAAAATCAACATTGTGGACTTTGAGTAAAGTAATCGACTCGGATCACCTCAAGCATGTCATACAGGCCTACCCGGATAGGACACGTTTGGCCCCCTGTGGATTTTCTGTTTCAGGATAACTACTCTATACTCTATTCCCCTTAAGACGGAATGTGTCGCCGGATCAGTCTGCGCGGACAGCGCAGGCTGATCTTGTCGATACAGTACGCAGATGTCTACGCCCGCCAGCTGTATTTTGGAGCAATTTGAGAACAAATGTTGTAGGACACGTGCCTACAGTGCCTAAAGGAGCTAC
>JASEVX010000136.1:0-135733 GCA_031761405.1 Serripes groenlandicus
ACTGTTAACCGGTCAAAATCGAGTAAGAAATTGCCCGTGATGATTATATGAGAATTTAACGTTACCACGTCACATGAGGTATAATAAACATGTTTAAAACATAAAATGCCAAAACATGATATAAACAAGAAACCGCTGAAGACGTTAAGGCCGGATTGTCGACAATTTGTCCTTGAAAATCGACAAACCAAGGTCAAGGTCAAAGTAACCATAGAAATCAATAGAACTTGTTACTGGTTACCTTCAGGCAAAGTTTCAAGTTTGTAACCCTTTCCAGAACTTAGATTTTGCCTCAACCTGAAACTTTAACCAAAATGTTGACGGACAGACAGACGGACGGACATCGCCAATCTATAGACTGGAATTGCTAGAGCAATCCGGCCAAATATCAAGACATATATTAATGCAATAAATGGTCCTATGGCACTAAAACTTATATCATTGAAAGTCTTTCTTTTGTTAAAAGGTACAGTATAGTTCAGATTAATAATACAGCATAATCAGAATGAAAACTACATGGGTTGTAAGCCTCAAGAAATATCCCAATGTCTACACTCCACATTGTTAAACGTATAAGCAGAGCAATTACTGAACAAGTCCTAGGACTCAGAATTTTAGTAAGGCAAAAAACGTCTAAATATATAGTAACATGCCACTGGCATAGACAGCCATTTATGGTGATAACAAACGCGCTCCACTTTTCTAAGTGCTGGATAGTCAAAAAAGTGGCATAGCTTTGCCAAAATGAATTCAGGGTTATCATTTTGAGAAATGGACCTTAACAAAAAACTTAACCAACACAGAAAATTCTAAGTAAAACAAGACCTCGGGCTGAGGGTGTCTCGCCCTTGTAGGACATTTGACCTAGTGTTTGCCCTACCCCATTATCCAGTTTTGAACTTGACCAAGATATGATCTAATAACTTTTCATGAAGATTAAATAAAAAAAGTGATTTCACATGGTTAGTCTAACATTTCACCTAGTGACCTAGTTTTTGAACCCTCATGACCTAGATTTCATGAAAACAAATCTAGCACGGTTAAATTTTGTGAAGATTGAATAAAGCAAGAAACTTCTAGTGTTCAGAAGATTATTCAAAATTTTGACCTTGTTTGATGTTCCATGACCCAACAATACATCCGACATAGTTTCAGAACAATTCCAGCAGGGGTTGCTGAGATATAATCAAGGTTAAGTTACCTAACAACGTTGAAGTTCTGCCAAATTATGACCTTGACCTTGAAAGTGTTGACGTTGGATAATGTCCCATGACCAAACAATCATAGTTTCAGACTAATTCCACCAGGGGTTGCTGAGATATAACCAAGGTTAAGTTACCCAACAAAGTTCAAGTTCTGCTAAAATATGACCTCGACCTTAAATGATGTTCCATGACCCAACAATACATCTGACATTGTTTCAGAAAAACTCAACAGGGGTTGCTGAGATATAACCAAGGTTAAGTTTTGAGGTTAAGTTACCTAACAACGTACAAGTTCTCCCAAAGTATGACCTTGATCTTGAATGATGTCCCATGACCAAACAAAACATCTCACAAAGTTTCAGAAAGATTCCATCAGGGGTTGCGGAGATATAACCAAGGTTAAATTTTGAGGTTAAGTTACTTAACCAAGTTTAAGTTCTGCCAAAATATGACCTAGACTTTGAAAATGTTGACGTTGACTGATGTCCCGTGACCAAACAATACATCGACATAGTTTAAGAATCAAAGCGCCAATGGCACTGTAGTGGCGATCGTATGGAAAATCTTGCAAAGTAACAAGCAGTATATCGGTGTAGGGCTTGCGCTATTCAATACTAGTGCACTCTGGTGCGGATCAATTTGAGAATGTATCAACCCTGCATCTTTTGACAGTGGAATAATGTTAGTTTGCCAGAATGTTGTCTTGGTGATTGTTTAGTTACGTTCTGAAACTGGTCATGATGTGTTCAAAATTAAGCCATTCCAAATTTATGAAAAATCTATTTGGTACTCGATAGACTACCGTTTTAGCTCATTATAATGGCTATTTGTAATCTAAATTGTTCGGGTAATCACATGATCATCACCAGCGCGCTAGGCCATATTAAGATAAAATATTGTGTACACTTTAGAAATGACAAAATTATCAAGAAAGGCGAGAAAACAGTATCCATTAGTTTGGTGTTTGTTTCAATGATGTCCGATATTAAACAGGTCTGTTTAATTTAGTCCCATCACAGTTCATGATTGAGGGTTGTCAGAGACATATAAACACAGTGTATTTATATGTCTCTGAGGTTGTTAAACTGCTTCGAAAAATTTGAGCCAAACTGTTCAATTTATAAAAATATAGGCATATATTATAATGCTCGATCTCCAAACTAAATAAGGCTACACTTTCAGCATTGATTGCTAATTGACTCTAGAACGTGCAGACGTGTATACATAACGTGTGTACACACTGACATCGTGTGTCCTTTAAACCTTTGTAAACCAGTCTTATCATCTAGACGCTTTCATATATTTAAACAACTACAAAATGAAGCGTTTATAATATTGAGATTTAAGAACTCGCGACCTATTTATAGAACCTTTTAGAATTTCCAGATTTGAGTATCATCAGAGTTATCTGCCGTTATTTGCAAGGCAGAACGCGCAATGATATTTATTATCTGCCAAATCATGACGAAGATAATATTTACATATTTTAACTCTATGTAGATAATGTCTCGATAAAACTCAAATATTAGTAACAATCCGGTACCAAAGTAGCACTGACATAATTATTAGTAATCGCGTATCTGACTATAACGGATGTGAGTAAATTAGTTTGCAGTAAGGAAAATAAATATCAACCGATTTTTCAAAACCGACTATGTAAATATTGTTCGTTGTTGTTGTTTCTGTTAGCATTGTGACGATTGTCAAACCAATCGCCACAAAAATTCCAGCAGGGGTTGCCGAGATATAACCAAGGTTAAGTTTTGAGGTTAAGTTACCTAACCAAGTTGAAGTTCTGCCAAAATATGACCTTGACCTTGAACATTTTGACGTCAAATCAAAAATACATTTGTCATTTTTGACTGAATTCATATTTTAACATTTTTATATTGGCTTATAATACTTGTCTGTTTGAAAAAAATCATCAGACAGAAAATTCAATTTCCTACAAACTTTATCCTTACATCAAGGAGCTAGAAATATTTTAAAAAGTTGTTTTAAAGGATTCAATAGCACAAGCGTTGAATTCACATCTTTTCCCCCAGATACCTGTTTTGGTACAGTGTAGATAAATAGCCAGTGCAGTATTAAGATAAAAAAGGTAAATTGTTGGATTCGTATTAATAGAAACTATTGATGGACGACGGATTCAGGGTGATCACAATAGCTGATCACCTTGTCACTATGAGACAGGCGAGCTAAAAACACCATATGAACATATTGTAAATAACAACAAGAGGCCCATGAGGGCCTATGCTCTACTGGGATGGTTCTTTGGTCATTTTCAATCCAGAGCATGTATGTATGGTGAATATCGGATAGTAAATGGAGGCTCTATTGTCTTCACAACCTGTTTTATAGAAATGTTGACCATTTGAAGGGCAATAATCCAGTCTTGCATGGGCTAATCTGTCTGGTTGGCGAAAGGAACTGAGCTCTCATCTATATTTAACTACTATCTTAGTTTGATGAATATTGGATAGTAAATGGATGCTCTATTGTGTTCACAAGCTGATTTATAGCAATTTTGACAATTTCAAGGGCCATAATCAAGTTATGCAAGAGCACATTTGGCTGGTTTTCGAAAGGAACGGAACTCTCATCAATATTTAACTGCTATCTAAGTTTGGTGAAGATCAGAGAGTAAATGGAGACTCTTTTGTGTTCACAAGCTCTATTATAGCAATTTTGACAATTTCAAGGGCCATAATCCAGGCTTGCATGGGCGGATCTGGCTGTTCTGCAAATGGAACCAAGCTCTCATCAATATTTAACTCTTATTTAAGTTTGGTGACGATCAGATACTAAATAAAGCCTCTATTGTGTTCACAAGCTCTATTATAAGAATTTCGACAATTCCAAGGGCCATAATCCTGTCTTGCATGGGCGGAACTGACTGGTTTGCAAAAGGAACCAAGCTCTCATTGATACCTAACTACTGTGTAAGTTTGGTGAAGATCAGAAAATAAATGGAGCCTCTATTGTGTTCACAAGCTCTATTATACCAATTTTTGACAATTTCAAGGGCCATAATCCAGGCTTGCATGGGCGATCTGGCTGGTTTGCGAAAGGAACCGAGCTCTCATGGATATCTAACTACTGTATAAGTTTTATTGAGATACAATCAAAACTGAAGACTATCGCCTTCACAAGCAATTGTTTAGCCTTCACAAGCAATTGTTTACGGACGACGGACACCACGCCACGGCATAAGCCGACAACATGGAAAACATTGTGGCAAAAGGATTACTTGCTTGTATACAAAGTCAAATGCTTTTTTCAGATTTTAAATGAGACTGGCACCTATGGTTTTTAATGTATAATTTAATGTATAATTTGTATCAATGTCCTTTATATAAATAACTCTTCTTCCACAATTAGAAATTTTTAAAAAAAGGAATCTTAATTATTGAATTGAATGACTTAATTGGTCACCATTTTGGAGAGAGTCAGTTAAAACAGAGGCTCGGTCCGGAGACTTCATTACCATAACGGATGTTGTAATTAATCATTACAAAGGTGAAGCTTCACTGTCAACAACGACACGCAGTAAACTTCAGGTAATTCTTCAATTCTTGATATATAAATAATTTCATTTGTTGCTGTTGTTGAAGCTCTCTTTTAAAACCGTTGCAATCAGGAGTTGAGGGTTCATATCCTGGCTTAGGCAGTTTTCTTTCTATGGGTTTCAAAAAGTCAATCTACATTCATCACTTGTTAAGTCCAAAAGGCTAATTCTATGGAAATACATGAAATGGTGAACCAGTTGACATGATATGACTGACAATTTTTTAAAAACTACATAAATGCAAATTATTGCAATCAAACTCATTTTTCATCTCATTTTCAAAGTGTGATATTATAATGAATCCTTGTCTTCAAAAATCTAAAACATTACCTTATAACTCAATTTCAAATGACTTGATAAAAAAAATCTTCAAAAAACACATTTCTATCCCAAAATGCTAAATTGTGGTTAAAAGGGTTTCATTATTTGACTTTGAATGCTTCACATATGAAATGTCAAAAATGTATAATTTAGTATACTAATATAATGTCTGGAACATATCTGAAACATATATTTTTAAATAATTCATAGTATTGCTTTGGTGGTTTTTGAGAATTGAAAATTATTATCTCTTTCAATATCATCAAAAATGTTTTGTTTCTTAATTAACCCTTTCCCTCATATAGAAGGTTTCTGACGCCTCTGCAACAGACGGCTTTTTGAAAATATACTAACAAAAGGAGAAAATGCACAAACATGCAATTTCTCCTTTTGCCACAATGTTTTCAACTTTTTGTCTTTTTCAATTATGGAGATTTTTTTGATTTTTTGACAAAAATTATTCAAAGTCATCTGCTGTAGAATTGTCGTATGAGGGAAAGGGTTAAAATGGTTAAAATTGGTTGTTGGAAATATCAAATATGAGTAAAACCTTTTCATTGCATAAACTGTTATCAATATGTAATATGTTTTTTTCTTATTTCCAGTAAATTGAACCTCCATTTACAAAAGAAAAGGTCGAAGTAGTAGGTATATGCCTACTTGACGGTACTGCAGAACTGCTATTGACAGAAGACAGCATTTTGACAGTTTTGTCGGAACTACTTCAGCAAGGATGTGACGACATCACTGATTTGGAGGGTTTAACTTCTGAAGGAAGTGTGTTTCTTGAAATTGAACGAAAGGGCTCAGAAGTTTTCAGTCTTGTACGGCTCTGAAATCTTGATTTTAGGGATGCATATTTTGTTTTGAAGATCTTAAGTCTTGTTCTGCTCTGAGCCTTTTTTTTTGCTCATGTGATTTTGTTGGCCAAACTGCTTTCAAGCATTTCTGGTGTATATATTGGTAATGTCTTTAAAATATTTACAAGTGGCGTTTAATTCAAAAGGCTTTTAAAAATCACTTGTTACTTACTCCTTCAAAACCATTCATACTGTTCATATAAAAAGCCCTTATTGGTAGTAAAGTGTTAAACATAGTGCCATTTGCCTTTCTTCTCAATTTTAACTTATGAATATTTATTCTAGTCTCTTGTGATATTTTGTTGTATCTTCTTGAAAAGTTTTACCCTTATTACAACTTTTCCTCTATTTGATATAATGTATACATGATAATATTAATCTCCTAGGACTTTTTGCAGGGCTACTAAAACTTATAATTTTTTGAGCTATTTCTAGATGTAATTTATCTTGATTTTGACATGTTTTAACCATACAATCCCTTAATATTATGTTTTGTTCTTATTAAAATGTTAAGCCTTTCAAATACAGAAATGAATTCTAGAATAATTTTTACAAAAATATGGTATGCAACAATTATTTTGAAAACAATTTAAACCTTGAAACAAGTGTGTCAAACAGATGTTTGCCGAAGAGGTGTCAGTCAATACGATTTGTATGAGTGAACAAATTCATTTTGAAAGACACATAACTAATACATGATTAATTGACTTTCTTAACAAAATGCATTCCCTTAACTGTTTAACCCTTTCCAACTTGCAACAAATCTACTGAATAAATCCGAAAAACATTTTAATTAACAAGAGGGCCATGATGGCCCTGGAATCGCTCACCTGATTATTTTTTTCACTTTAGCTATATAAGCCCCACCCCCTGGGAGCCATAGTTTCGGACCAATCAACTTGGCTTGAAGGAATCTGATAGAGGGTCACCCTAGGAACATTTCTACAAAATTATTTGAAAATCGGCCAGACACTTTTGGAGAAGATTTTTTAAGTTTTCACTATAGCCATATAATGCAAAATAGCCCCGCCCGTCAACCGGTGGCCATGTTTTTCGACCAATCAACATGGCTTGAAGGAATCTGATAGAGGGTCATCCAGGGAACATTTCTACAAAATTATTTGAAAATCGGCCTGACACTTTCGGAGAAGATTATTTAAGTTTTCACTATAGCCATATAAGGCAAAATAGCCCTGCCCCCTCTGGCGGCCATGTTTTTCAACCAATCGACATGGCTTGAAGGAATCTAAAAGTGGGTCATTTAAGGAACATTTCTACAAAATTATTTGAAAATCGGCCTGACACTTTCGGAGAAGATTTTCACTAGTTTTTTTCGTTTCGTTGCCATGGCAACCATAATTCTGCATGGATCCCAACAAATTTAAGGAATTCTGGTGAGGACATTGAGGGGATGCTTTCTGTGAAGTTTCATCCCAGTTGACCCACCGGTTACAGAGGAGAAAATGTTGACGGACGACGGACATAGGGCGATCACAATAACTCACCTTGAGCACTTCGTGCACAGGTGAGCTAAAAATAAAATGGATTTATCTGAGCATTTTATTCTTCATGTCTTATTAAAAACCCTGGTTTAATTTATTATGCGAGTTATAGAACGCGCAATGATATTTATTAATTGCCCAAACATGAAGAAAGATTATATTTACATAATTTAACTCTATGAAGATATTATCTCAATAAATCTCAAATCTTAGTATCAATCCGGTACCAAAGTAGCACTGACATGATTATTATTAATCGTGTCTCTGCATCACTGATGGAACTATATATTTGGCGGTTTAACGGATGTAGGTTAATTGGTTTACAGTAAGGAATAAAAAGTCAACGGGCTGTACAAAACTGACTATGTAAATTATTTCGTTGTTGTTTCTGTTAGCATTGTGATTATTGTCAAACCAATCGCCACCAAAACTGGATATTTTGCTAAAGATTCAAAGACAATACGTAGCGCACAATTACGAAATGAAACAAACGAATCCGCGAAATGACTATGCAAACTCGGAAGACATTTCCCTCAGATTCTATCGATATTTACCGACCGTATCCAATCATGCATGACCTATAAGCGGATTCTTTTTTTTTAAGGGTAATTTTCAATTCCGGTTAATTTTTTCACGAACACAATACGTACTAAATAGGTCACCTTGAAATGGCGGATTTAAAATAATTGTATTCTCGAGTCCGTTAAAACTAAGGTCACTTGTTGCCAACATATTATTTTCTGATGAATGCGCTTATACTGTACGTTCAATATTATAAATAAAACAAGATATATACGAACTTAAAAACATGATATGTTAGGGTTATTTCAATATATGTTTTTTCAAATTTCTTAGAACTTTCTACAATTTGCCTATTAACTTGTTTCTTGTTTGGGGACTGACACAGCTTAATTAATTGTTCTTGCTTTCACACAACCTATAGGCTTTGTCTATTAACAATTTCATATGTATTTATATCATTCCATTTTGCAACTGTATGGTCCAGGTCCTTTCTAATTGTAGATAGTGTTGTTGTGTTGTCATCCATTATTAGTGTTTATACTCTTTCACCCTCTTTCTCAAAATATTTGATTACATCTACACCAACATCTGATTCCATAGCGTTAGCACAACCTGACCAGTTTTTATCCCCGCTTTTTCGAAGAAAAAAAGGGGGGTTATTAATATCGGTTTGTCCGTCTGTCTGTCTGTCTGTCTGTCTATCTGTCACACTTCGTTTCCGTGCAATAACTGCAACAAATGTGAACCGTTTTTTTTCAAACTTGGTAACAAGGTTAAATGCCTTAAGGGCTAGGCCAAGTTCGATCGTCACTTTCGGCGGACTTTATTTAGTGGAGTTATGGCCCCTTATTTAACACAAAATGTCGTTTCATGCTGTTTCCGTGCAATAACTGCCACAAATGTGGTTTTTTTTTTTCAAACTTGGTAACAAGGTTAAATGCCTTAAGGGCTAGGCCAAGTTCGATCGTCACTTTCGGCGGACTATATTTGGTGGAGTTATGGCCCCTTATTTAACAAATGTCGTTTCTTGCTGTTTCCGTGCAATAACTGCCACAAATGTGAACCGTTTTCTTTCAAACTTAGTAACATCGTCACTTTCGGCGGACTTTATTCGGTGGAGTTATGGCCCCTTATTATTCGGCTTCATTGCTATATCTAATACTAATTTGATATTCAAGGTACCTGGCTCGATATTCAGATAAATATTCAAATCGTTATCCGCGCGACTACATATAAGGAATGACGCCATCAACATTTTCCCGATTATCAACCTGGCTCCATATTAAAACACCCAACAATACAAACAAAACGACCTTTGAAATCATGATTAGCAATGGCTCATCTTCCCACACTGTCTTCAGTCGTAACGCATAGCTGGGTTGATTCTCCCAGGTCCCATGAGTTTGTGAACTGTGAAAGTGATTGGACATAAATGCTGTTGAAAACGGCCTAAAACTCCGTACAGTGCACTCAAAACGACCGTTGAAAACATGATGAGCAATGGCTCCTTATACCACACTGTTTTCAGTCTTATGGCGTAGATTGGTTGACTCACCCAGGAAGCATGTGTGTGTGAGCAGTGAGGGGTATTTAACATAAATGCTGTTGAAAACGGCCTAAAAAAAACAACAACGCAATCAAAACGACCTTTGAAAACATGATAAGCAATGGCTCCTCTTACCACACTGTGTTCATTCCATTGCCTGGGCATCTTATAATTCCTTTGGATGTATTTAAAGTATTATGGGCGGAGCATTTAACAGAGATATTGAAAAATTGTTTTTAATTTTAAGAGGTTGTCGGCATGTGCTTTCTTCTCAACTTCAATGAGGAAAGCACCTGATTTCAATTTCTTAACAGACTTTGGTGAACCAGCAAGAGAAAGAAGGCATTTCTGTATGACGAAAGGTGAAGGGAAGATATAGGCTGTTCGGGTAAATTTGATTCAATCAATAAGAAGCGGGGAAATGAAGCGTTGCCATTTTGTTTGTCGATATCGGAGTCCCGAGTCCATTTGAGTACGTGTGCGTTTTTTAGATCACCTAGAGCCAAAGGCTCAAGGTGAGCTATTCTGATCACTCTGTGTCCGTCGTCGTCCGTCGTTTACTTTTAGCTTTAAACATCATCTCCTCCTTAACCGCAAGAACAATTTCCACCAAACATCACAGGAATGTTCCTTTGGTGGTCCTCTTTCAAAAAATTTCAAAAAATTTCAAAGATTTAAATTCCATTGAGAACTTTGGTTGCTGCGGCATCAGAAAGGGGACAAAATGTCCAAACTTTAAAAATCTTCTCCGAATTTGCCTGTCAGATTCAAATATAATTTGGTAGAAATGTTCCTTGGGTGACCCTCTACAAAAATTGTTCAAGCCATACTGATTGGTCGAAAAACATGGCAGTCAGGCGGCATCAGAAAAGGGGCAAAACAAGAGGCCGAAGAGGCCCAGTATCGCTCCACGGCCATAAGGCAAAAATCAAATCTCCAAACAGCCCTGCCCCCTAGTGGCCATATTTTTTACCAACCACCATGGCTTAAAGGAATCTTGTAGAGTGTCACCCAAGGAATGTTCCTGACACTTTCGGAGGAGAAGGTTTCTTAAGTTTTCACAAAAGCCATATAAGGCAAAATAGCCCCACCCCATGGCGGCCATATTTTTGAACCAATCAACATGGCTTGAAGAAATCTGATAAAGGGTCACCCAAAGAACATTTCTACAAAATTATTTGAAAATCTGCAACACTTTCGGAGAAGAAGATTTTTTAAATTTTCACTATGGTCATATAGAGCAAAATAGCCCCGCCCTCTGGCGGCCATATTTTTCGACCAATCAACATGGCTTGAAGGAATCTGATAGAGGGTCACCCAATGAACATTTCTACAAAATTATTTGAAAATCGGCTGAACACTTTCGGAGAAGAAGAGTTTTCACTATGGTCATATAAGGCAAAATAGCCCCGCCCTCTGGCGACCATGTTTTTCGACCAATCAACATTTCTTGAAGGAATCTAATAAAGGGTCACCCAAGGAAAATGTCTACAAAATTATTTGAAAATCGGCCTGACACTTTCAGAGAAGAAGATTTTTTAAGTTTTCACTATTTTTTTCTTTTGGTTGCCATGGAAACCAGAATTATGGATGGATCAAAAAAAATTGAAGGAATTTAAGAGAGGACATGAGAGGATGCTTCCTATGAAGTTTCAACCAAATTGGCCAAGTGGTTAGTGAGAAGAAGTCGTTTAAAGGAAAAAGTTTACGCACGCACGCACGCACGACGGAAAATTCGCCATGACATAAGCTCGACTGGCTTTCAGCCAGTGGAGCTAATGACAAAATTTGAAAATTTCATTTTAATGAAAGTGCTTGTCTGATTTTAAGAAAATATAATACGAATCTTACTTTAATGATCCTCTTTATTGAATTTGTTTAAGCCGTTTTGATTGGTTACACAATCATAGCAACCAGGCGTCATCACAAAAGGGGCCTGTCAAATTCAAATATAATTTGGTAGAAATGTTCCTTGGGTGACCCTCTACAAAAATTGTTCAAGCCATACTGATTGGTCGAAAAACATGGCAGTCAGGCGGCATCAGAAAAGGGGCAAAATGACAAAATTGAAAATTCCATATTTGGCGCCCTAAAAGCGTTCCTGTACGATCAAAATTTATAATTTGACATGTACGTCCAGGAATCAAGGATATACGTCTAGTTGAAATCGTGTGTAATTCATTTTAGTTAATTTGATTTTTAAAAGATGTACGTGAGCAAGTTTTTCTGCATGCAGAAGTTGCAGATGTAACACTTCAGTTAGAAGCAAAGGTATCAAGATTGAGCTACTTCTTAGATCGTTTCCCTTGCTTGTTAGCACCAGGAGTGTCCAAGGACATAGTGTTGGAGCAATTCGCAAGCTACCAGATATACAATGTGAAAAGCTGCCAGAAAAGCAGAGTTGATGAAACATGGGTTGCCATTGGGCACCTAAAAGATGAAAACAATATCCCAATGTTTGCTGCTTTGTCCAAAGTTATGCTAGATATACTTGCTATCCCACACAGCAGTGCTCACTGTGAGCTTGTTTTCTCTACAGTAAGGAAGAACTGTACAGACCAGAGGAGCTGTTTAAGTTATAGTACATTGGAGGCATTCTTAGTTCTGAAGGGGATACGTGGCATGTCTGCAGATCAGGAGGATGATGGACAAGTGTTGAAGGGGGCATATTATAACTCTTTGAAGTAATTCTGTAGCTGAAGGCAGTGTTGAATAACCATGACCATACACTGATTATATAATTCTATACTGATATTACAGACAATGCTACCTGTGTACTTGTCATACATAATACAGTAATATGCATCACCCATATTTTTGCAAAAAGTTTCTCAATAATTAAAATGAAGGTGGATTTTGATCTCTGAATTCTATTTGTAATCTAGTTGTATGTATGTTATTTTAGATATTTTCTAACCTGCAGAATAGGTGACAATCATAAGAACAGTATTTGAGATGTTAATCTCGATAATCTTAGCCAGCTAATCAGATCGTAGCTTTCAAGATTTTGTTAGTGCTTCACTTCCTATATTTAGCGCAGAAAATGGGTAACCATCACTGGGTTCCTATTCTTACGACGAAGTCGGAACTGAAAGACTGATGAAACGCGTTATCTGATTGGCTGATCTATAAATAGCGATATCGGAAATTCCTATCATTTAAGAATAGTTCAGGAATGTGTCGTCCTCAGATCTTACTTTTCAGAAGATCGTGTACTTCAGTCAAATTGATGCCCCCCATTACCATATTTAAAACAATAAACATCAATTGTTTTTGTTTGTACATTGTTGTAAAATTAGTAAAAAATCATTTGTTCATCAAAATAAAGGAAAAGTTATTATTAAGTGTTATAGTTTTTCATCGATTATATTCTGATAAGGAATGTATAATTTAATTAAATTTGGACTCTTATTAGTTACTTATCATGGTGGTGCTGGTGTTGGCAAATCAGTCTTGATAAAAGCTTGATATCAAACATTGTATAGACATTTAAATTTAAAAGAAGGTCAAAACCCAGACGAAATAAGAATTATCTTGTGTGCATTTACCGGTAAAGCAGCTTTCAATATAAATGGTGTAACTATTGCGTCCGCTTTCCGTACAAAATACATGCAGAGCAACCACAATTTGAGTTGTGATGAACTGAACACATTCCGCATGAAATATAGAAACCTTTTTGTTGTTATAATTGATGAAATGTCCATGGTTGGTAATAAATTACTTAACTTCGTAGACCAACGTTTACAAGAGTTGACAGGTACAAAACGTACATTTGGTGGTGTTGGCATTGTTTCTGTTGGAGACCTTTACCAACTTATGCCTGTTGGAGATTCATGGATTTTCAATGATCTTAAACATGGATCATCAGCCTTGGCACCAAATCTATGGAAAGAAAAATTTCAAATATACGAGCTTAATGAAATAATGCGACAAAAGGATGACATGTATTTCGCACAACTTCTTAACAGACTTCGACATAATACATTGACAGATCAGGATAGAAAAGAGTTAAAAAGGCATGAAATAAAATTGAATAATTCTTCATATCCATCAAATGACCCACATCTCTTTACAGAAAATAAATTTGTAGCCAATTACAATACAGTTTTCATGGAAAAACTAACAGGACAAAAGGTTACAGTACGATGCAATGATACACTTGTTTCAACAAATATTTCCAATGAAAAACGAAAAAAGCTTGTAACAGCTATTCCGGATGATGCAAGTAAAACTGCAAACTTGATGAAAAATCTCACAGTTGCTGTAGGGATGATCTATGACATCACAATAAATGTAAATGTTGAGGATGGTTTGGCAAATGGATCAACATGTGAAGTTAAACATATTGAAAACAAGATGCAGGAAACAAATCGCCCAAGTAAAATATGGGTTCAATTTCATGATTCAAAAATTGGTGTGGCTACCAGAAAAAAGTTTTCAGAAAGAGGCCATTACAAAGGAGTTATACAAACAACATGGACACCTATATTTGACATTGAGAGAACATTCTTGTACAACTTCAAAACTTTTCAAAGAATACAGTTTCCTCTTAAACCTTCAGCAGGCAAGACAATTCATAAAGCACAAGGATGCACTGTTGATGAACTTGTTGTTGACCTATCGCAGACAAAGATAAGAAAAATTCCTCATATTCATTATGTTGCTTTGAGCAGAGTACGTACTTTAGAAAACCTTCATATATTGAACTTTAATCCTGAGGCACTCACAGTTGATGAACAAGTTACAGTTGAGATGACACGGCTACGAGATACAGCTAGATTAGATTTGTGTTATAAACCATTATATGAAATGGATTCCTTTTTCAAAGTTGCATTCAATAATTGTAGATCATTGCATAAAAATTTCAAAGATGTCAGATGTGAACCAAATTTATTGTCTGCAGATGTAATAGGAATAGCTGAATCTAGACTTTGTAACAGAGACTTAGAGATAGATTATAGCATACCTGGGTTTTATACCCTAAGAAATGACCAAAACACACTTCTAACACGACCATATCATGGTTTAGTATTGTACCTCAAGCAAAATTTAAATATTGTTCAACAAAAAAGATACAGTACTGATGAGTTAGAATTCATTTATCTGAGAATCACAGAATCAAACAGTAATCAAGAATATCAGCTTATTGTCTTATATAAGTCACCCAAGTTTCAAGTTAGCAAATTAATATCATGTTTGAATAAATATTTAGTACCGCTTTTATTGAAAAATGTGAAAACAATAATTATTGGAGATTTCAACATTGATGGCAAAAATGGAAATAAACAATTCCTGTCTTTCATGAATGACCATTGCTTTTGTTCTCAAAGATTGTCAGAACATACCACAGATTATGGAACAATGATTGACCTTATTTTTGCAAACATTCCGGTTTCTACAGGAGTCATAGAAACATACTGGTCAGATCACAAAATTGTGTACTGCTGCATTGATAAATAAAATTCACCAGATCTACTTTCAAATCATAGTGAGAAAAGGAATGGAACCAAAGCTAAAAGCTGCGTTATACAGTTCCTCTCAATAAATTGTGTTTAGCTGTTTATTTGCACGGTGTTGAATTATTTTTTATGTCAACACATATAAAAAAAGTCTTATGTAGGCATGTTAACGTTCATAAAATAATATGAATGAAACTTGTCATAAAAAAGAACATAACTATTTTACCATTTGGACCATATAGATCTAATATCATAAAAGTAATTATGTTAGCATTGTGCTCCTCGAACTTCATTTCAAATATGTGTTGAGATAGCTAGTGGCCTTTTTCATATATATTGAGAAAAGTGCCTTTCTACACGAAATTGCCATCTTGACACCCTTTCATATTCATTGAGTACGAACTATTTATAATACGAAATGACGGTGACATCACTTATTTACTCTTGGTTTAACCCTAATGCATCGATAGTTAGTTAAGATTTGTTATACTTTTTGTGTGTAAAATAGTTAAGATAGAATTCTTTTGTCTCTAATAAAATCGGTTTTTTTATGATCTTTTGTTCTGATATTTATTTCTACGAGTCGACGGGATATCATAATATTGTCATTAATATATCCATAGGTACTACCTATTTACAAAAAAAACCGCAAGATAATTATAAACAAAAATTAAAGAGCATACTTTGGCCATAAAAGGGGATTTATGAGTAATTGACTAGACAATAATAATGTTAATGTCATGTTTCTTGCATTATCAAAACATATTTGGAATTCGTATTGCTGTCGTCTATTATTACGAATAGAAAATAATAAAGTAAAGACTTTCAGAAAATCAAGGAATACATTTATAATGAACGAGGTTAAAACATGAGGGCCAAGATGATCCTAAATCGATCACCTGCATTATGGTAAAGAAGCAAATAGATCAGCCCTTTTCTGATGCCACTTGGCGACTGCCTTTTTTAACCAGTCAATATGACTGGAACAAATGATGTAATGGTCACATTTCTGCTAAACCATTTCCCTATTAGAGATGGTTTCTGAGGCCTTTGCAACAGACACTTTAGGAAAAGATTGTCGCCAAAAGAACAATTGCTCCTTATGAGATAGTTATGCTTTTGCCACAATGTTTGATAAATAGCTCATGTATAGGAATTTGGGGTATTTCATGTTGATACCACTTTTTGCGGGAAACGACATCGCTCCATTGACGTAACGCCAATATGAAGTGTTATGGAAATGACGTCACGTCCTTCTTTGGCTACGATACAGTCAACATTTAGGTTCGGGCGTAGAAGGCTAATGCTGTCGTTTTTTTGACGAACGGGAAACATATATATTACATACTGAATGATAAACTATAGAGATTTCCCAACTTGAGAAAACCTAATAAGGCTATAACATGCTTTTTGTCTACTGAGCAATATCGCCTAGTGTGCGATATAGCTCACTAGCCGGATTTTCGGAACTACTTTTTTAAAATCTCTTTTAAACACTTTTAAGCTCCGTTTTCACTACTTAACACTTTATTTCCATGATGAACCGTTAAATAATCCACAATTGCACTTTTAAATCCGCAAATAAGAGCTTGAATCGACATGACACAAGTTTATTTCAATCAATGTACACATTGTCGGTGACGTCACGTATATATATATAGTGACGTCACTGCAAAACTGGCAGATTACGTCATTCAGATCTCTCTCCACTTCTGAGCTAAAAATAAATGAGCTGCACAGGGGTATTGTCGTTTAAAAACGAAAATTATTGCCGAGAATATAATATATAGTTTAATAAACATTGTTTTCATGATTTGGGAATTAAATCCCTCGTGAAAGAGATTATTGCATATAAAAACTCGTGCGCTATGGCGCACTCGTTTTTATATCGTAAGAATCTCTTCCACTTGGGATTTAAATCCCGTATCATGAAAACAATGTTAATTAAACTCTATTTATTCCATTTATTTTTAACTTTTCGTACAAATGTTAATTCCACAAAACACAGTACTTTAAGATCTTAAATATCGATTTAAAAAAAAAAAAGAAAAAAAATACGACAATGAGTTTTAAAAATCCGTGTTTTTCGTGTCATTTTATACATACCCAAAATATCGATTTAAAAAAAATTATTAAAAAGACGACAATAATTTTTTTTCAATCCGTGTTTCTCGTCTCATTTTATACATACCCAAAATGGCGGCCCCCATGGATTTTTCCAGTTTCATTTCAGAAAGCTTCATGGGTTATTGAAAAAAAAAAAAAAAAAAAAAAAAAAAATCTCACACCTGTTAACTATAAGCGGAAAAACCCATTCATGGTTTTTTTTCGTATTATAAGTAAGTACAATCATTCGATTGCGCGCATTTCCGCTTCCTGCGGCTTTCCCGCGTAATCTTTATCTCTATTCCTTGTTGACCAAAAAAAAAAGAAGAATGAAACGAAAAGCAGATGATAGTGTATCCGGAAATATCAATAGTGAAGACGTCTGCTTCTGGTGTGAAGTATTTCGACGGTTTTGTTCAAACAAACAAAGACGAAATAAACAGGTAAAACATTTCGCTTTAAAAAACCGTAGATCGCTCAATTGCGTAGAAATTTCGCTGTGCAGTGTTGTTTAGTCACTTTGTAGTTTTATAAACACTTTTCAGTTGAAAGATTTAATATCGTTTTTCTTTTAACTTTAGCTGTAACAGAACAAATAAGTTTATTCAATAATTTTTTATACTAATTAAAGGTAATTGGATTTTAAAAAAAATCTATTGGGTGCAATAAGCAGAAACTCTTTCTTGTGCTGTATTCCAGATTAAATTGAACTTTTCTTTTTTAGATTATGATCTCCTATTCAACATTACAATGTTACAAACACAGATTTTTTCCCTTGTTGATTTTATGGATATGACTAGCAATTACTTGACATACTTAAACAATCAGTTAATGTGTTACATGTACCCATGCGTCCTGGGTGATTCAACTCCACGCACTGATCACGTACCCATGCGTCCTGGGTGATTCAACCCAGCTATGCGTTAGGACTGAAAACAGTGTGGAAAGAGGAGCCATTGCTAATCATGATGTCAAAAGGTCGTTTTGTTTGTATTGTTGGGTGTTTTACGCCTTTTTCAACATCATATATGTCAAATTACACGCACTGTTCACATACTCATGCGTCCTGGGTGATTCAACCCTGCTACTCAATCGTACTGAACACACTGTGACAAAGGGAGAAATTGCCCGCCCTGCTTTCAGAGGTCGTTTTGTTTGTATTGTTGGGTGTTTTAGGCCGACTTCCACATCATTCAAGTCATACCACCCCGTCAGTTCACACACTCGTGATCCCTGGGTGAATCAACCCAGCTATGCAATAGACCTGAACACATTGTGGCAAGAGAAGCAATTGCCCGCCATGCTTTAAAATGTCGTTTTGTTTGCATTGTATGGGTTTTGATCTTGGAAGCGAGTTGTTGCATGACTAAATACGTGTGGAAAGTTGCATAAAATAGCTGCATGTGGGAAAGGGTTAGTATCTGTTCACGGGTCTTCGCACCTCTGCAGGCCAAATCCCTTTCGGCGGTACAGTGAACGATTTTACCATAACCCCGTTCCCACATGCATACACTCCCTATAAATGAACTATCGAAAACATTGTGATAAAAACAGCCATTGCTCATCATGTTTTCGAAGGTCGTTTTGCTTGCATTGTTGGGGTTTTAGGCCGTTCTCAACAGCATGTATGCCCAATCGCCATCACAGTGCACATACTCGTGTTTTTGGGGTGATTATACCCAGCTAGGCAATGGGACTGAACACAGTGTCGTAAGAGGAGCCATTGCTTATCATGTTTTCAAAGGTCGTTTTGATTGCGTTGTTGGTTGTTTTAGCCCGTTCTCAACAGCATTTATGTTAACTACCCCTCACTGCTCACAAACACATGCTTCCTAGGTGAATCAACCAATCTACGCGATAAGACTGAAAACAGTGTGGTATAAGGAGCCATTGCTCATCATGTTTTCAACGGTCGTTTTGAGTGCACTGTACGGAGTTTTAGGCCGTTTTCAACAGCATATAATGTCCTATCACTCTCACAGTTCACAAACTCATGGGACCTGGGAGAATCAACCCAGTTATGCGTTACGACTGAAGACAGTGTGGGAAGATGAGCCATTGCTAATCATGATTTCAAAGGTCGTTTTGTTTGTATTGTTGGGTGTTTTACGCCGGTTTCAACATCATATATGTCAAATCACCCGCACTGTTCACATACTCATGCGTCCTGGGTAATTCGATCCAGCTACTCAATAGTACTGAACACACTGTGACAAAGGGAGCAATTGCCCGCCCTGCTTTCAGAGGTCGTTTTGTTTGTATTGTTGGGTGTTTTAGGCCGTTTTCCACATCATTCCAGTCATACCACCCCGTCAGTTCACACACTCGTGATCCCTGGGTGAATCAACCCAGCTATGCAATAGACCTGATCACATTGTGGCAAGAGAAGCAATTGCCGGCCATGCTTTAAAATGTCGTTTTGTTTGCACATACTCATGTTTTTTTGAGTGATTCTACCCAGCTAGGCAATAAGACTGAAAACAGTGTGGTAAGAGGAGCCATTGCTCATCATGTCTTCAAAGGTCGTTTTGATTGCGTTTTTTGGTGTTTTACGCCGTTTTCAAAATCATTTATGTCAAATCGCACGCACTGATCACATACCCATGCGTCCTGGGTGATTCAACCCAGCTATGCGTTAGGACTGAAAACAGTGTGGAAAGAGGAGCCATTGCTAATCATGATCTCAAAAGGTCGTTTTGTTTGTATTGTTGGGTGTTTTACGCCTTTTTTCAACATCATATATGTCAAATCACACGCACTGTTCACATACTCATGCGTCCTGGGTGATTCAACCCAGCTACTCAATCGTACTGAACACTCTGTGACAAAGGGAGAAATTGCCCGCCCTGCTTTCAGAGGTCGTTTTGTTTGTAGTGTTGGGTGTTTTAGGCCGACTTCCACATCATTCAAGTCATACCACCCCGTTAGTTCACACACTCGTGATCCCTGGGTGAATCAACCCAGCTATGCAATAGACCTGAACACATTGTGGCAAGAGAAGCAATTGCACGCCATGCTTTAAAATGTCGTTTTGTTTGCATTGTATGGGTTTTGATCTTGGAAGCTAGTTGTTGCATGACTAAATTAGTGTGGAAAGAGGCATAACATAGCTACATGTGGGAAAGGGTTAGTATCTGTTCATGGGTCTTCGCACCTCTGCAGGCCAAATCCCTTCCGGCGGTACAGTGAACGATTTTCCCATAACCCCGTTCCCACATGCATACACTCCCTATAAATGAACTATCAAAAACATTGTGATAAAAACAGCCATTTGCTCATCATGTTTTCAAAGGTCGTTTTGCTTGCATTGTTGGGGTTTTAGGCCGTTTTCAACAGCATGTATGCCCAATTGCCATCACAGTGCACATACTCGTGTTTTTTTGGGTGATTATACACAGCTAGGCAATAGGACTGAAAACAGTGTGGTAAGAGGAGCCATTGGTTATCATGTTTTCAAAGGTAGTTTTGATTGCGTTGTTGGTTGTTTTAGGCCGTTTTCAACAGCATTTATGTGAAATACCCCTCACTGCTCACACGCACACACATACGCTTCCTGGGTGAATCAACCAATCTACTGGATAAGACTGCAAACAGTGTGGTATAATGAGCCATTACTCGTCATGTTTTCAAAGGTCGTTTTGTTTGTATTGTTTGGTGTTTTACGCCGTTTTCAACATCGTATATGTCAAATCAACGGTCGTTTTGAGTGCACTGTACGGAGTTTTAGGCCGTTTTCAACAGCATTTATGTCCAATCACTCTCACAGTTCACAAACTCATGGGACCTGGGAGAATCAACCCAGCTATGCGTTAGGACTGAAGACAGTATGGAAAGATGAGCCATTGCTAATCATGATTTCAAATGTCGTTTTGGTTTGTATTGTTGGGTGTTTTACGCCGGTTTCAACATCATATATGTCAAATTACCCGCACTGTTCATATACTCATGCGTCCTGGGTAATTCAATCCAGCTACTCAATAGTACTGAACACACTGTGACAAAGGGAGCAATTGCCCGCCCTGCTATTAGAGGTCGTTTTGTTTGTATTGTTGGGTGTTTTAGGCCGTTTTCCACATCATTCAAGTCATACCACCCCGTTAGTTCACACACTCGTGATCCCTGGGTGAATCAACCCAGCTATGCAATAGACCTGAACACATTGTGGCAAGAGAAGCAATTACCCGCCATGCTTTAAAATGTCGTTTTGTTGGCATTGTATGGGTTTTGATCTTGGAAGCGAGTTGTTGCATGACTAATTAGTGTGGAAAGAGGCATAACATAGCTGCATGTGGGAAAGGGTTAGTATCTGTTCACGGGTCTTCGCACCTCTGCAGGCCAAATCCCTTCCGGCGGTACAGTGAACGATTTTCCCATAACCCCGTTCCCACATATGCATACACTCCCTATAAATGAACTATCGAAAACATTGTGATAAAAACAGCCATTGCTCATCATGTTTTCAAAGGTCGTTTTGCTTGCATTGTTGGGGTTTTAGGCCGTTTTCAACAGCATGTATGCCCAATTGCCATCACAGTGCACATACTCGTGTTTTTTGGGTGATTCTACACAGCTAGGCAATAGGACTGAAAACAGTGTGGTAAGAGGAGCCATTGGTTATCATGTTTCCAAAGGTCGTTTTGATTGCGTTGTTGGTTGTTTTAGGCCGTTTTCAACAGCAGTTATGTTAAATACCCCTCACTGCTCACACACACACACACACGCTTCCTGGGTGAATCAACCAATCTACGCGATAAGACTGAAAACAGTGTGGTATATTGAGCCATTGCTCGTCATGTTTTCAAAGGTCGTTTTGTTTGTATTGTTGGGTGTTTTACGCCGTTTTCAACATCGTATATGTCAAATCACACGCACTGTTCACATACTCATGCGTCCTGGGTGATTCAATCCAGCTACTCTATCGTACTGAACACACTGTGACAAAGGGAGCAATTGCCCGCCCTGCTTTCAGAGGTCGTTTTGTTGTATTGTTGGGTGTTTTAGGCTGATTTCCACATCATTCAAGTCATACCACCCCGTCAGTTCACACACTCGTGATCCCTGGGTGAATCAACCCAGCTATGCAATAGCCCTGAACACATTGTGGCAAGAGAAGCAATTGCCCGCCATGCTTTAAAATGTCGTTTTGTTTGCATTGTATGGGTTTTGATCTTGGAAGCGAGTTGTTGCATGACTAAATAAGTGTGGAAAGAGGCATAAAATAGCTGCATGTGGGAAAGGGTTAGTATCTGTTCACGGGTCTTCGCACCTCTGCAGGCCAAATCCCTTCCGGCGGTACAGTGAACGATTTTCCCATAACCCCGTTCCCACATATGCATACACTCCCTATAAATGAACTATCGAAAACATTGTGATAAAAACAGCCATTGCTCATCATGTTTTCAAAGATCGTTTTGCTTGCATTGTTGGGGCTATTTTTAACAAAGGTAATGTATACCTTTTAAAGCCAAAACGGATTTGTAACTTTAAATGCAGATGTAGCAGACAGTGTTGAAAAACGTTGTGAGGAAAACAGAAACTGCTTTTTATCAGCGATTCATCCTTTCTTTACATTTGTTATCTAGTTTCAAAGCTGTTAAACAAAGGAACAAGAGGGCCAGTATCGCTCCACGGCCATAAGGCAAAAATTAAATCTCCAAACAGCCCTGTCCCCTGGTGGTCATGTTTTTTTTACCAACCACAATGGCTTACAGGAATATTGTAGAGTGTCACCCATGGAACATTTCTGCAAAATTATTTGAAAATCGGCCAAATAGTTCAGGAGAAGAAGGCTTTTTTAAGATTTCACTAAAGCCATATAAGGCAAAACAGCCCTACCCCCTGGCGGCCAGATTTTTCAACTAATCAACATGGCTTGAAGGAATCTGATAGAGGGTCACCCAAGGAACATTTCTACAAAATTATTTGAAAATCGACCTGACACTTTCGGAGAAGAATATTTTTTAAGTTTTCTCTATAGCCATATAAGGCAAAATAGCCCCGACATCTGGCGGCCATGTTTTTTGACCAATCAACATGGCTTGAATGAATCTGGTAGAGGGTCACCCAAGGAACATTTCTACAAACAAATTTGAAAATCGGCTGACCACTTTTGGAAGAGAAGATTTTTTAAGTTTTCACTATGGCCATATAAGGCAAAATAGCCACGCCCTCTGGCGGCCATGATTTTTGACCAATCAACATGGCTTGAAGGAATCTGATAAAGGATCACCCAATGAACATTTCTACAAAATTATTTGAAAATCGGCTCAACACTTTCGGAGAAGAAGATTTTTTAAGTTTTCAATGCAGCCATATAAGGCAAAATAGCCCCGCCCCCTGGCGGCCATGTTTTTCAACCAATCAAGATTTCTTGTAGGAATCTAATAAAAGGTCACCCAAGGAACATTTCTACAAAGTTATTTGAAAATCGGCCTGACACTTTCGGAGAAGAAGATTTTTTAAGTTGTCACTATTTTTTTCTTTCGGTTGCCATGGAAACCAGAATTTTGAATGGATAAAAAAAAATTGAAGGAATTTAGTAGAGGACATTGAGAGGATGCTTCCTATGAAGTTTTAACCAAATTGGCTAAGTGGATAGGGAGAAGAAGTTGTTTAAAGGAAAAGGTAAACGCACCCACGCACGCACGACGGACAATTCGCCATGACATAAGCTCGACTGGCTTTCAGCCAGTGGAGCTAAACAAAAATACCATACCCTTTAAAATCCTTTTCAATTCAAAGTTAATTTGTCCAATTTAAAGAAAATGTAGTAATTTCTCCTTTTGTCAGAGCGCTATCAAAAGAAGTCTGCTGCAGATGCGTCAAAATGCATGTGCAAATGGGTAAGAGTGAAATCTATATAGATCTTTATTTTCCGCAAACCATTTTCGCCAACAATGAGCTACGTCTATGGCAAGCCAATTGTCCAATAATTACGTGAACCCAGGTTCACGTTCGAAAAACTAGGATTAACGATCGATAAACTAGGTTTTTCGAACGTAAAACCAGGTTTATCGAATACTAACTTATATTTTCGAGCGAAAACATAGGATAACGGGCGTAAACTATGGGGCGTAAACCATAGTTTACGCTCGTGAACCCATGTTCACGCTCGATACACTAGGTTTCTCGATTGAACTAAGAATTTCGGTCGTTATCCTAAGTTCACGAGCGTGAACCTATGTTTACGGGCGTGAATCTGGGTTCATGAGCGTGAACCATAGTTTACGAACGTGAACCTAGGTTCACGGTCGTAAAGATAGGTTCACGTTCGTAAACTATGGTTCTCGCTCGTAAACATAGGTTCACGGTCGTAAACCTAGGTTCACGCCCGAAATTCATAGTTGATTTGATAATCCTAGTTTATCGACCGTAAACCATGGTTTACGTTTGATAAACTAGGTTTCTCGATTGAACTACGAATTTCGGTCGTTATCCTATGTTTACGTGCGTGAACCGGGGTTCACGAGCGTGAACCATAGTTTACGAACGTGAACTTATGTTTACGACCGTGAACTTGGGTTAACGAGCGTGAACTATGGTTTACGACGTTATCCTATGTTTTCGCTGGAAAGTATAGGTTAACATGCTTTTACGTTCGAAAAACCTAGTTTATCGATCGTTAATCCTAGTTTTTCGACCGTAAACCTAGGTTCACGTAATTATTGGACAATTGGCTTCCGTAAACCTAGGTTCACGTCCGTAAACTATGGTTCACGGTCGTAAACCTAGGTTCACGCCCGTATCTATGCTTTACGAATCGTATCTATGATGTACGAGCTTAGCCAATCGGCGGTGTCCACAACTCTTACGTAGTTGAAACCGTTTTCAGATCCCCGCAGCGTCCATTGCAGACGCCTCGTGTATTTATTGCAGACGCCTCGTGTAAAGAACTCATCACTTTCTTCTGAATTTCTTCTGAAACAGATAAGGTATGCCCACCGCTGTTTCATATTTATTAATGTAGTGTAATGATATAGTTTTTGTTTTCAAAACTTTACTATGTATAACGTAAGGATTAAATTCATTGACACTGACCTCCAAAAAAAAAAGAAATAAAAGAATCCAGTACGAGTTTACCCCCTTGTATATGCGATGTCATGTGTATGTAAACAACAGTTGACTGGCGGTTTTATATAAATAGCGTTATTTTACGCGGGTGGAGTGGAGGTTTCTCATCCTTTTGATAATAGTCCGTAATTATCTCTTGTAAATCGGCCGCAACTAGTGATAAAAGGTACATTGTTGGTATAAATCAGTCGATATGTGTAGCTAACAGATAAACAGAGGCGTAGCCAGGCTAACATCTGAAGTACGCAGGAGAAAATTGAGACAGGATAGACACGCGTTTTTGTTCATTTTGTATCGGCGATCTCTTAGACTATCGAGAACTGGTAGATCTTTAAAAAAAAGAAATCATAATAAACCCTTTTTAAATGATAGCCGTTGCTAATATTGTAAAATTGTCAATATGTTCCATAGTGGGGTGTTAGAGAGAAGAAGAAATATGTTGTAGTATATGTATATATTATATCTTCTCTCTTTTTTTATATATACTACAATACTATTTCTTCTTCTCTCTATCCCTCTTCTCTCTCTCCTGTAGTGGGGGGGGGGGGGGGGGGGGGGTGTAAACAGATACTCATGCAGATTTACATACATACATTTACATCTATTTTTATATATACTACAATACTATTTCTTCTTCTCTCTATCCCTCTTCTCTCTCTCCTGTAGTGTGGTGGGGGTGGGGGGGGGGGGGGGGGGGGAACAGATACTCATGCAGATTTACAAACTGATATTTGTAGAGCTAATGCCATTTGATATAAGTGTCATTAATTTCCTATTAAAAGTACAAAATTGAACATAGTTGTTGAGAGAGAGAGAGAGAGAGAGAGAGAGAGAGAGAGAGACAGAGAGAGAGAGAGAGAGAGAGAGAGAGAGAGAGAGAGAGAGAGAGAGAGAGAGAGAGAGAGAGAGAGAGAGAGAGACACTCACTCTGTGAAAGGACATTTCTTCTCCATGTCTAAATCAATACATGGGTATGTATATTAATATGAAGCTCAGGCAAAGTATTTTTTTTAGACATTATTGTAGTGAGAAATCATAACCCTATCAGCCACAAAAACATGTTTCAAACATCAAACCACAGACCCCGGAGCTGTCAAATCAGCCTATTACACACCACTCTATTCAGACAGATGTATGTGCTTATGGAGGTCTGATGCTGATCTGAGAGTTCCAGGGGCCTGGGTCTTTTTTTTTTCCCCAAATAGACCTGCACCCCGGTGATGATATGTAGTCTACCAATTAAATATGTTTAAAACATCATATTATAAATTAAACTGACATGGTTGAAAAGCATTTATATTAAATACTGATCTTTCTGGTGTTGTTTGTAACCACAGACCCTTGGATCTCAAAAATGAAATGTCAAAAAAGATTTCCCTGCAGGGGTAAGTAAATCAGGGAATTTGAAAAAAATGCAAAAATCATGGAAATATCGGGGAATTCTATTGCTGCACTACCTTAAACAGTATAAAAAAATCTATTAAATAATGTTTATCAAAGTGACGAAAGCTTTGCAAGAATATCAATTACTCACAGTTGTGACTAATGTTATTCTTTTGACTAATGGTTGTTTCTCTTGTATATAACTTTTTAGCTCTACTGGCCAAAGGCAATTTCTTGTGTACACGGCGAAATTCGGTATTTGCTCATATATATGGTATTTGGTTGAAGGTATGGCTATAAGGGAAGGGTGAAAGCTGTATATTTTCTTAAGTTAATCAGGG
The DNA here is from genome assembly GCA_031761405.1 of Serripes groenlandicus. Taxonomy (NCBI): domain Eukaryota; kingdom Metazoa; phylum Mollusca; class Bivalvia; order Cardiida; family Cardiidae; genus Serripes; species Serripes groenlandicus. The sequence goes on from JASEVX010000136.1 coordinate 26,884, forward strand.
AAACACGATGCTCGGTCAGGGAATTTTAAATGGGAATTTCTATGGCCACCCTGAACATAATTATAAATTTAAAACGATAGAATATAGATCTAGATATATTGTTTTTTATCATTATTCCTTTAAGATGCAAGATTCAGACTCGGATTTGACCTTCAGAGTTCCCTCACAAAGGCCATTTCCAATATATCAACTGTGAGGGAAACTTTCAATCCAAAAAAAACGCCGGAAGATAAGAGAAAAAAAGGTACCTGGACCAACCCGAACAGTGGCACGCATTCTGCCGTATTTATTGCCACCAGCATCACAACCCCCTAGATTTAGAGGAGCCGCAGACCTGGGGTTAATAAGAGGTCACTGTCAAGCTGGCTATGGTAAGTTCCTCCCCATAGCCCTCCCGAAAAAAGTAATAGATCTTTGACGATATCAGTAGAGTGTTTACATGCCAACATGGACCTCTTGTTATAATTGTATTAAGTTAGGTATTTTTATTATCATAAGAGGACCCTCACCGCTGCAGGTTCGATCCCTCAGGGGCCTAGGAATCTTTATGTGAGGAAGCTATCCAGCTGGGTTGCGGAACGTCGGTGGTTCTAGCCAGGTGCCCGCCCGTGCACGAAAATTGCCCTGAGGGGCACCTGGGGTCTTCCTCCACCAATGGAAGCTGGAAAGTCGCCATATGACCTTAGCTGTTGGTGTGACTATAAAATCCAATTCAATTCAATTCAATTCATAAGAGGAATTGAAAAGTCATGTTGGTCAAAAGAGCCGCCCGTCCAGCCGACAAGAGAAGCAAGATAGAACGATAGGAGGGCTGCCCATCTTGAATCAAAGAAACCAAGATGACTACTTTTATCACATGTGACCAATTTCTCGCTTTTTTCTCCCAAATCCTAGGTGGAATTTGTTTTTGGAAAAGATAATGGGAGATAGTGGGTGACTTATCTCTCCCAACCACTGGCTCAAAACACATTGGTCCAACTATTTTGATCAGTGTGCGAAATTAGCCATGGACCTTTAGCCATTGGCCATGAAAATTTGGCTAAGGCCATGAAAACTTAAAAGATTATAGACCATTGGGTTATGACAATTTGTTCACAGTAATTAATGAATTATAAATGTGTTCTCATATTTCTCATAAAAAATATTTAAAATTTAAAATATGCAAACAAATCTTATTGTTTTTTACAAAATTTACAAGTGGTCATATCTCACTAAAACATGTGAACATCCCCTAAAATGATACTCTAAATAATATGCAGTACCCAGCAATACCATATTATTGTATTGCAGGATATCCCCAGAATACAGGTAGACCAAAGTCTGTACCATTATCTTACGATATGGATACTGATGAATTCTACCAATTTTCTGTTGGGCTTTTCCCAAAACTGCATGGGAAGTTGGTAACAATGTATAAGATGGACAAGCAGCGTCGACTCCTTAAAGTTATTCCAAGCCTGCCATCCACACTTCGAGATGAAGCATACAAGGGGGTCACCTTTTTTATGGGTGATGAACATGTAAGTTATACAAAGTTATGTTGCCCAAATTTGTATGTGTAGGTATCACACTAGTTTGTAATGCTATGTACCAGTAATGCAAAATCTTTAAATTCAATATTTCTTCATCAAAATTCAGGGCTTTTTTCCCGTCTTAACATTGTCCGGTAAACGGACTCTTTCTCCCAATCGCAAAAACGGACTCTCCAAATCGCAATTTTTTAAGTATGTTTTTTTCCCAATTAAAAAAAAAATACAAATTAAAATCTTCCACCTGTGATTGGAACGTTACATTGTTTAACTTTTATACTATTTGCAAGAAATTTTGTCCTATAAAATGAAATAAAAGATATAAACAGAACACTTGCATAACTTGCATAGTTTCTTTAGCTAAAATAATTGGTTTGTAAAATTTCCCAATTCACGACTCAAATTTTCCCAATTGCTCGGACGCGGACCCTTTCATAAAACATTGGAAAAAACATCCCTGAAATTGCATATTAAGCATAGTGAATGACAACAACCTATTAACCATACACAAAATAACGGAGTTGTGGCCCTTGAAATATCCGTGGATTTAAATGTCTCCCCTGTTCCGCTTTTGTCTCCCACAAAAAAAAAAAAAAGAGTAACAATTACTAAGTTATCTGCCCTTTGCCAGTCTTCACGCAATATTTGTTTGAGCTACTAGCCCGTTGGGCATGTGACTTGCAAAAATTTACTAGCCCGAACACATTTCTACTGACCCGAATTTTTAAAGTGTAATTTTAGTGTTATTTTTAGACAAATATGTATATTGTCACAGAAAGTAACATCTCTATAGAATAATATCACACAAATTAGACCGGAAACAATCATCAGTTCATTATCAGTCGGGTTTACGTCGCTGTACATTCGCAACATCTCGTACACTGCTTCGCGGCATTACTAGAATGTATTACGCAGGTTTCCATATTGGTTACTTCATCGTGCCTTAGATTCCCGCCAAACCAAATTGTATTCAAAATCGAAGTTATCATCCAAATGTTGCAATGTTATTCAGCCGATTGCTCCATTAATAGTTTATTTACATGAAAGCAGTCATAAAACCTTCACCTGCATTGTAAAAAAAAAAAAACACAAATTATACATCAGCACATGTGGCAAGCGGCCATATTGTTTACATAGCAACAGAGCACTATTTTCTGTGCCGTTTCCTTCCGGCTAACATAATGTCAATATTTTGAACATACGGAAGCGCCGTGATACACACGAGGTGGGATCCCGAAGAATGACGGGATTGGCTGAGCATTCACGATTGATCGCTGTATTGATTGTACTAAATATTGCTCCTTCGTCCCCAACCTCATTCGAAAACAGCAAACAAATTAGAAAACCAGTCTGTTCTGAAACTGAGAGTCGTTTCCGGCGATGTATAAACAAAATAAATAGACTTAAAATTATTTCACACACAAAGTTGTTAATTTTTGAGTCAGATTTTGTTCTGATTCATTTTGGCATTATATATTCCGTCTAATTTTTAACATGCTCAACGGGCATGACAGAATGCCAAATGTACATGCCCGACTTGATTTTTACTGACCGCGGGCTTTGGGCTACCAGCTAATTTCGAAGACTGCTTTGCTTGGAGGGTGAAGGAGGGATGTACTACCCAAGATACAACTAAAATCAGTTTGAAAGGTCTACTGAGGTCTACAGTTGCTGAGAAAGTGACCTAAATGCAAAACTTGAATGTAACAAGGTTAAGTTTGTTACTCAAAATATGACCTTGGTATTTCTTGTCGTTCAGTGATGTCCACCAATTCCAACAATACATATGACCAAGTATCAAACGAATAACATGAGGCAATCACATACAGCCCAGCAAGCAAGCACAACTGGGGCCCATATGGGCTGTACCTGGGCAAGCTCTATATTGGCGACCGATGTGGGACCCATCTGGGACCCATATTAGAAAGTTCTGCCCTTACTGGACCCACATGGGACCCATGACAAAGTAACTTTTCAGAAATATATAAGTTAAATGTATAAGAAATAAATAAACGTTGAAAGCAGAAAAGCTGGTCCTTTTTTCTGTAATTTTATGAATGTTTTTTTATTGATACCTGTTTGGCTGTGTGTAGATTACTTATGTGGGACCCATGTGGGACCCATATAAGAAGGTGTTGCCCTACTGGGCCCCATATGGGGCTATACATGTGTAAGCCCTGTATTGGTGACCGATATGGGACCCATCTGGGACCCATATTAGAAAATTCTGCCCTTACTGGACCCACATGGGACCCATGACACAGTTACTTTTCAGAAATATATAAGTTAAATGTATAAAAAATAAATATATGTCAAAAACCAAAAAGCTGGGTTTTTTTCTGAAATGTTATGAATGTTCATTTAGTGATACCTTTGTGTGGATTACTTATGTGGGACCCATGTGGGACCCATATTAGAAGGTGTTACCGTATTGGGGCCCATATGGGCTGTACATGGGTAAGCCCTGTATTGGTGACAAATGTGGGACCAATCTGGGACCCATATTAGAAAGTTCTGCCCTTACTGGACCCACATGGGACCCATGACAGTTACTTTTCAGAAATATATAAGTTAAATGTGTGTGAATTACTTATGTGGGACCCATGTGGGACCCATATTAGAAGGTGTTGCCCTAATATGACCCACGTGGGGCCTATATGAGAAATGCTTCCTTCTTAAACTATATAAAATATGGTAAAACATTGAAAGATTTTATCAGCTGGTCTTTTGTTAGTCATTTCAGGAATGTTCTTTCATAACTGCGAAGCATTCACAATGAAAGTCCTGTATTGATTTCACTTGTGGGTCCCATGTAGGACCAGTATGGGACATATATGAAGAAAGAGTCCTTGCTTAACAGTATAATTAAAATGCAATTTATGTAATATTATGAATGCTTTTCATATAAATTTAGATATTTAGTTTGTATATATACATGCATTGGTTACCCATGTGGGACCCATGTGGGACCCATGTGGGACCCATATTAGAAGGGTTTGCCCTTATAGTATAGGACCCACAATGAACCTTTATTAAAAAATAGTCATGCTCCTACATTATTAAATACAAAAAATATTGAAAGGTGATAGAAGCTGATCTTGAAATGTAAATTTAGGAATGTTCTTTCATAAAAACGAAGTTTGCACATTGAAAGTCCTGTGTTGATACCCATGTGGGACCCACATAGGGTGTGCCTTTATATGACCCACATGGAACCTATATGTGTATTAAACTAAATAAGATGCGACACTCGATGAAATGTGGTAAAGTCTGGGTTTTTTTCTGATTTTTTTATGAATAAATTAAGTCGTGTACTTTAAAAGTCCTGTATATCCCCATGGATTTGCCCTGATAGTACCCACATGGGACCAATTAGGGAAACCTTTTTAAAAAATATATAAATAATTAACACCATCAACAGTGAGACAGTCAAAAGCAAAACTAAAATCATGAGAAATTTGTTATTTTTTCAATAATGTAAATCTGATAATTGAAATAGCCAAAATATTATGTTAATCCTACCAGCAGTACTTTGATTTCTAGAAAGGAACAACAACAACAATTATGCGCCATTTTTGAAGAGACGAAATAAAGGCGAATTCAACGGGAAACTGGTTTTGATTATAGGAATATACAAGGTAAAATAATACAAAGCCCACTTTTGCAATAGATGATCTTTTTGTCATTTCTTTGGTCTTTTCATGCGATTGTGAAGCTTTTGTTAACTGTGAAGCTGATTTGCATTTATCTGACTGTCATGTAATTTCGCGAGTAAATTTATAGTTTTGCTTTTGTTACGTGAAATCAGAGACATATAAACAGGTGTTTATATGTCTCTGGTGAAAAAGAGCTCTACTGTGTATGTGTTGGAACATATTTTGACAATTGAGTGTCGAGAAAGAAATAACCTCTGGTATGGTCGATACATGCACATTGTTCATTAAATATTTATGATGTAAATTTAAGTATATATATAATATAAAAAATAGTTATTTGTGTTCCAAGTTCCTTTGTCTATAAGTTACTTAATTAGTTGTATTGATAAACACATTTGAAAACAATTATAAATGAGTAGAAAATCTCAATACTGGCATAATTACAGGAGAGTAAGGTCTAGTGTGAATGATCATTTGTCAAATATACAATGCATGACTATTCAGTTAGTCATACAGCCATGGTGTTTTAGCTATGATACCTAGTGTAATTAGTCAATAACTCATGTATGTATGTGTTCTTTCAGGAGCTCCCCAAAGGAATCCATCAACAAAAAGTGCTACAAGGAATGATATGAAGCTGGAGTTAAGGAAATGGCTGTCTGGTGCTCGTGACAGGGATGGAGGAAGAAAAAAAGGGCAACAAAGATAAATGAACATTTGCCTCGACACAAAGTGATACGGAAAATTCGGATGTAGAAAGTTAGCACAAATAAGTTTGACATGTCTGCAGCAGACAACTTTTGAAAACATTGTGGCAAAAGGAGAAATTGCTAATATTAATAATTAGCAATTTCTCCTTTTGCCACGATGTTTTCATCTTTATTCAATAATTGTTCTTTTATTTAGAAATTTTGTTTTAAACATTCTCCTAGGTGTGTTCAAAGTCTTCTGCATGCACAAATGGCTCGAATATTCGAATAATTTGTGATTCAATATTCGAATACTAATTTTGGTATTCGTTGCCAACCCTAGTAAAATATGTTCTGGTTATTACAGATCATAAATATACATGTATATAAGTAGTTTGTGACATATTTCATATTATACAAGATGTAATTATATGTATAATTGTTTCAATTATTACACCATTCACTCTTTCAAAACCATATTTGAGCCTGTTAATTGAGATTTGGTAAAAGTTGGCATTTCCGAACAGAGTAGGTTCAGATCAGCCTGTACATGTACATCAGCATATGAGAATCTACATAAGTTAACAGAAACTTCTAAGTAGTGGTTTTATTATTTTGGTTTTATTTAGCTTCACCATAATAGGTAATTCTGCAAAGCGAGGTAAACAAGAGGCCCATGAGGGCCTATGCTCTACTGGTATGGTTCTTTGGTCATTTTCAATCCAGAACATGTATGTATGGTGAAGATCGGATAGTAAATGGAGGCTCTTTTGTGTTCACAAGCTGTATTATAGCAATTTTTACAATTTCATGGGCCATAATCCAGTCTTGCCGGATCTGGCTGGTTTTCAAAAGGAACCAAGCTCTCATCAATATTTAACTACTATCTAAGTTTGGTGAAGATCAGATAGTAAATAGAGCCTCTATTGTGTTCACATGCTCAATTATAGCGATTTGAACAATTTCAAGGGCCATAATCCAGTCTGGCTGGTTTTACGGAAGGAACCGAGCTCTCATGGATATCAAACTACTGTATAAGTTTGGTTGAGATACAATCAAAAGTGAAGACTGTATCTTGTTAACAAGCTCTTTTATAGCAATTTTGACCATTTCAAGGGCCATAATCCAGTCATGCATGGGCGGATCTGGCTGGTTTTCGAAAGGAACCGAGCTCTCATGGATATCTAACTACTGTATAAGTTTGGTTGAGATACAATCAAAAGTGAAGACTATCGTGTTAACAAGCTCTTTTATAGCAATTTTGACCATTTCAAGGGCCATAATCCAGTCATGCATGGGCGGATCTGGCTGGTTTTCGAAAGGAACCGAGTTCTCATGAATATCTAACTATTGTATAAGTTTGGTTGAGATACAATCAAAAGTGAAGACTGTATCGTGTTAACAAGAAATTGTTTACGCACGCACGCACAGACGACGGACAAATCGCCACGACATAAGCCCTTCTGGCCTTTGGCCAGTAGAGTTAATAAAACCAAAACAATAATAAGAAGAAGTGGATGTAAGTGATGTGTGAACAGTTTATATCTTGACAAGACAAGATTCAAAGACTGATCTTGATCTACACGTTCACAAAACGTTTGCTAGTACTTTATATCATGGCTTGTATTAAGCTTTTACCACATACAGCAAATCTGCAGCAGAAAGCATTGAAATTATCTACACAAAAACAAAGAAAGTCTACATAAATGAAGATATAATTATGGAAAAAAGTTGAAAACCTTGTAGCAAAAGGAGAAATTGCTCGTTTTGAGCAATTTCTTCTTCTGTCACTATGTTTTCTAAAAGCTGTCTGCTTATGTTATGTGTTATACATTAGATGCATTTGTTTTTATTTAAGATCCAATGTTACCATAGATCTAAAAAACTCTTTTCAATTTCAGCTTGTCTGTTTTTTGAAAAAAAATAGTCTGGATACACTTAATTGATGTCATTGTCAAAACACTTTAAAGTTACCTCAATATTCAAAAACCGATAAACATTTTCAAAATGAAACTTAGTAAACATGTACCTTGGAACAATAAGCATGTCTGTGCCGAGTCCCATAACTCTGGCTTCAGTAATTATTCAGAAATGCCCCTTTTTCACCTTAGAATAAAGCAGACAAGCATTTGATTGGCAGTGCTTTTGTTGTTCTTTGTAGTGTTATTATTGTCGATTACATATTTAATCTCATTTCTATAATTTGTGTTTTGATTTATGATATGTCTTTGTTTCTTACGATTCAAAAAATCACTGTTCAAAATTTAATTTTTATTTCCTTAGTTGGCCCTTATTCTCGGATATGTCTTAACATTACGGTATTTATATGTAATATATCCCATGGCCAGTAAAATTAAATTCTGACGGTGTGCAGAATACAGTGCATAATTATACATTAACATCATCTGGCACAAAGTGGAAACTGAAAATGTATAGATATTTTACAAGCCTCATATTCCAGTGCTTAGCCAGATGAGTGTTACAGTGCCATCATAGCCCTCTTCGTTTGATGGTTTTTGTTGTTGTCGTTAGATAACTCAGGTGATCGATTTAGGGCCATCTTGTTTTCAAATTATCATCACACTTTGAGATTAAGACATTATTAAGAAGTTATTTCACACGAATCTAAGTTAGAGCTATGAATTCACATGTTTTAAAAAAAGTATATATTGAATGTTGTTATACCTCACATGACTTTGTAATGTTAAATTCTCATATACTCATCATGGGCAATTTCTTACTGTCTCATGCTAACAGTACATTTTTGACCGGTAGCAGTATACTACCATCTGGGGCCCATAAAGGAATCTATATGGGACCCATATCTGTTTGCCCATAACGGTCCCATGTTGAGCCCACGTGGGTCCCATGTTGGACCCATATCATAACCCGTATGGGACCCATGCCAATACCGGTTGCACTTTCCATGTGGGTACCACATGGGTTACCCATCTGGGGCCCATAACGAAATCGATATGGGACCCATTAGGGTCCCATATATTTTGCTAACTGGGAGTTAACTGAGGTTAAGTAACTGAGGTTAAGTTACCAAACCAAGGTTAAGTTTTGGGGAAATAACGCAAAATATGACTTTGGTCATTTTTGTCGTTCAGTGATATCCACCAATGTTGATCTTCATCAAACTTATTAAAAATCTATATTTTAATGATAGCTGCTGCTTTGACTTTAAATAATTGTATCAAGCCAGATTGCACAATTTTGATCTTTTGAACACAATATTAACGGACAGACCCTATTAATCATTTTAGCAAGTAGAGCGATACAGGGCCTCTTGTTAATGTTATATAATGTTTACTTTTGTATGAATTTCAGACTGAAGACAATGAAACAGTGATGGTCAATCCTCATCCTGTAGTAAGTGCTTAAATTTAACATGTAACCTTCATTATCATGAATTATAATTTGTACGTTTTAAAAGACAGTATTGTTGTTTAAATTAGGAATGTAACCATACTTTGATGCATCTCAATATGGAGCACCACAGTAGCAATATTTAAATAGTAAAATGTTAATATCAATAACTACATTCCAACAGTTGCCTCAGCTGTAAAATCCCCATGTTTTTTCACCCATTTTGTTTTATTATTTAGCCTTTTCCACCTAACCTGTTTTTAAAACGGCTCCATGTGATATTAGTCTTTATAAATGTTTAATAAGAACTTCATGTCATAACATGTAGGAAATTACCTGTGGAATGTAATTTGCTTGTTTAATATCATAACATGAGAACATCAAACATGAAATACTTTGATATGATTGAAGATTCAAAATGCAGTTGAATCTGATCTATCACAATAGACAATAGCAATAAATAGTGTTGTAATTTACTTTCTCTAAAATATAAAATTGCAATAGTAGGCAAAATGCAATACAATGCATGTAGCCACCACTAGATTCAATTATTCCTTCTCATGTTTAATTGCCAAATCATATATGGATTGGTGTTCAGATTCAAGAAAATTATTTCAAATGTGACATGTTATTGTATGTCTGACTTTGATCACTGTAATCTTTGTAATGGTGTTGTTTTGTCTGTCCTTTACCAAAAAAAGTGTTTGTCCATTGCCATAGAGTTTTACAACAAAAAAAGATATTTTAAATATGTTTAAAGGGACACTGTCCGTAAGTAAGCAGATATTGAGCATAACCAAATAACTGTCTGACTTTTATTCAGTGAAATATATACATGAAAACATGAGCATAGACACTAAGAAGTCTGTAGTAATACATTCGTGAGTTTGGGAAAAAAAAGCTTAAATTATTATTTGTAAATAGAGTGGGACCCACCGTATTTACCTTTTCTGCGATCACGTGACTTCCATTAGCGCATTAGGTTTTCACCATAGTATTTAGGTCGTAATATGTATAGCCCGCTTAGCTCAGTTGGGAGCTAGGTAGACCACTTTACCTTCACTATTATTACCGCGACTTTAATTTTAGTTTGGGCTGCGAGTTCAAACGCCCGAAATGGTTTCTCTTTTTTTTTTGTACCGCGACCGAATTCCATCAAACAATCCTGCTTTAATTAGTAAATATTCAGTAATGTTTGGTATGTAATGTTTGCGAACATAATTAGTGTGTGTTTTATAAGCTTAAAGTTACGGACAGTGTCCATTTAACTTTATAAATTTTTTTAAAGATGTATGACATATTATTTTGTTTTTAAGCAAAATAGCACAGAACTGACTTCTGACAGTGATCTGGAAGAACTTAGTTTTGAAAATTGGGCAAGGGTAAGTTTACCAATTTGTTGCATCATTAAAGGGAATATAGCGACACAGCCAAACATCTTTATTATTGAGAGTTCTGAAAAACTGGAAAAGGGTGAAAGAATTATCAAAATCGGATGATAAACAAAGAAGATATGATCGTTTGAAGGTTCTGCTGAAACGGATATGGAAGCTGCCATTTTTAGAGCTATGACATCACAGTTCTAAATGACCATATATGGACTATTGATAAATATGAAAATTTACTCATTTATAGAGGAGTAACTGTATAAAGAATATGTATAACTAATGGCAATAATGCTTTATATGGCAAGTTAAGGAGTTTGCATTCATTTGCAGTGATTTACTTTGCTTTAAATGATATTCATCAATATTCCATATATGGTCATATGGAACCATGATGTCATAGTTTTCAAAATGGTGGCTCCCATATCCTTTTAGAACAACCTTCAAATGGTTATATTTTTTTTGTTTATCATCCGATTTTAATAATTCTTTCACCTTTTTACAAGTTTTTTGGAACTCTCAATAAAATAGCTGTTTGGCTGTGTCGCTACTTTCCCTTTAACTATTAACAGTATATTAGAATATACATAGAGATTAGTCGAAGCTATTAACTCAAAAGAAGACTGTAAACTAAAGCTGATTGATAGTACAGTAAAAACTTTTTACCTCAACTAGTACTTTTGTACTCACTCATGCATAGTTAACCTTTTATATGTATGTTGGTATCTCAACAACCACTGTCGTCCGTCGGATGGGGACGTTAACCGGGCGGTCCTGTGTATCTGTCTATCCTCCGAGCATGTTAAAGAACCATAGGAATCTATTCGATAATAAGAGTAGGGCACGGTTCCCGGATTCCTATGTATCCTTCCCCTCTCTCTGGGGTGGCTATAAATAACCTATACTGTGTTGGTGAGCCATTAAACAACATTCAGTTCAATTCAACAACCACTGGGCACAACTCAATGGACGTTATTCATTTATTTTTTCATTAAATAAACTAGACAACACAAGTTGCATAACTCTTGTCATCCACTTAAACAAAGTTTTGACCCTTTTTAGCACAACTATTCCAATAATGAGGGAGCTATTGCCCTCATCCCTGTGTCTGTCAATATTTTGTGTAAGCTGGACAGAAATCAAATTAAGACTTCACACGTGTTTTTATCATAAAAGAACAATGCTACCCAAACTCTGTTATTTTTATACCCCCGGTTCCGAAGGAAAGGGGGGGTATACTGTTTTACCCATGTCCGTCCTTCCGTCCGTCCATCCGTCCGTAACACTTTCGTTTCCGGGCTATTTCTCTGCAACCGCTTTTTGGAATTTGATGAAACTTCATAGGAAGGATCACCACCAAGTGTAGATGCGCATATCGTGTTTGCGTTCCGGTTGGATTATTTTTCACGGAGTTATGGCCCTTTACCCCACCATCAGGCTATGTATGACTAAATTCATTTCCGGGCTATTTCTCTGCAACCGCTTTTTGGAATTTTATGAAACTTCATAGGAAGGATCACCACCAAGTGTAGATGCGCATATCGTGTTTGCGTTCCGGTTGGATTATTTTTCACGGAGTTATGGCCCTTTACTCCACCATCAGGCTATGTATGACTAAATTCATTTCCGGGCTATTTCTCTGCAACCGCTTTTTGGAATTTTATGAAACTTCATAGGAAGGATCACCACCAAGTGTAGATGTGCATATCGTGTTTGCGTTCCGGTTGGATGATTTTTCACGGAGTTATGGCCCTTTACCCCTATGTATGACTAAATTCATTTCCGGGCTATTTCTCTGCAACCGCTTTTTGGAATTTGATGAAACTTCATAGGAAGGATCAACACCAAGTGTAGATGCGCATATCGTGTTTGCATTCCGGTTGGATTATTTTTCACTGAGTTATGGCCCTTTACCCCTATGTATGACTAAATTCATTTCCGGGCTATTTCTCTGCAACCGCTTTTTGGAATTTTATGAAACTTCATAGGAAGGATCACCACCAAGTGTAGATGCGCATATCGTGTTTGCGTTCCGGTTGGATTATTTTTCACGGAGTTATGGCCCTTTACCCCACCATCAGGCTATGTATGACTAAATTCATTTCCGGGCTATTTCTCTGCAACCGCTTTTTGGAATTTTATGAAACTTCATAGGAAGGATCACCACCAAGTGTAGATGCGCATATCGTGTTTGCGTTCCGGTTGGATTATTTTTCACGGAGTTATGGCCCTTTACTCCACCATCAGGCTATGTATGACTAAATTCATTTCCGGGCTATTTCTCTGCAACCGCTTTTTGGAATTTTATGAAACTTCATAGGAAGGATCACCATCAAGTGTAGATGTGCATATCGTGTTTGCGTTCCGGTTGGATGATTTTTCACGGAGTTATGGCCCTTTACCCCTATGTATGACTAAATTCATTTCCGGGCTATTTCTCTGCAACCGCTTTTTGGAATTTGATGAAACTTCATAGGAAGGATCAACACCAAGTGTAAATGCGCATATCGTGTTTGCATTCCGGTTGGATTATTTTTCACGGAGTTATGGCCCTTTACCCCTATGTATGACTAAATTCATTTCCGGGCTATTTCTCTGCAACCGCTTTTTGGAATTTTATGAAACTTCATAGGAAGGATCACCACCAAGTGTAGATGCGCATATCGTGTTTGCGTTCCGGTTGGATTATTTTTCACGGAGTTATGGCCCTTTACTCCACCATCAGGCTATGTATGACTAAATTCATTTCCGGGCTATTTCTCTGCAACCGCTTTTTGGAATTTTATGAAACTTTATAGGAAGGATCACCACCAAGTGTAGATGCGCATATCGTGTTTGCGTTCCGGTTGGATGATTTTTCACGGAGTTATGGCCCTTTACCCCACCATCACATATGTCTTTCAAAACATGAGCGGGGGTATCACTAGTGAGCAGTAGCTCACATATTTCTTGTTTTATACTTTTTTATGCCCCGGCATACGAAGTATGAGGGGCATATAGTTTTCCGGTCTGTTAGTCCGTCCGTCCGTCCGTTCGTTCGCCCGTTCGTCCGTCCCGCTCAGGTTAAAGTTTTTGGTCAAGTTAGATTTTAGTGAACCTGATGTCCTATCATTATGAAACTTCACACAAATGACAATCAACATATCATTGTTTAAAAAATTGTATCAATTTGAGGTTGGACCAACTGTTCATCCGTCTGTTCGTCTGTCTGTTCGTCCATTCCATTCTCAGGTTAAAGTTTTTGGTCAAGTTAGATTTTAGTGAAGCTGATGTCCGATCATGATGAAACTTCACACAAATGACTATTAACATATCATTCTTTAAAAAATTGTGCCGATTTGACCCTCTGTCCGTCCGTCTGTTCGTCTGTTTGTTCGTCCATACAATTCAGGTTAAAGTTTTTGGTCAAGTTAGTTTTTAGTGAAGCTGATGTCCTATCATGATGAAACTTCACACAAATGACTATTAACATATCATTCTTTAAAAAATTGTGCCGATTTGACGTTGTGACCCTCTGTCCGTCCGTCTGTTCGTCTGTCTGTTCGTCCATACAATTCAGGTTAAAGTTTTTGGTCAAGTTAGTTTTTAGTGAAGCTGATGTCAGATCATGATGAAACTTCACACAAATGACTATTAACATATCATTCTTTAAAAAATTGTGCCGATTTGACGTGACCCTCTGTCCGTCCGTCTGTTCATTTGTCTTTCATCAGTTCACCCAACCAGCTCAGGTTAAGTTTTTTCGTCAATGTAGTATTTGGTTAAGTTTTCATTTCTTTCTCTCTCTTTTTTACTCCTGGCCCAACCGGGGCATCCGTGTTCCATGGACACATTTTCTTGGTTTTTTTTAAACTTGTTTTTAGGTAGACGACGGTAAACCTGGTCCACATTTCGGTTTAGGTGCAAGTTGATAAATAATCTTTTTTTTGTTTATAGTAAGATATTTCCTTTCAATAATTGCTGTCATAAGGCAGGTTTTGTTTTATAAATAGCCAAAGCAATGTGTGTTAAAAACAATTTTTGATTGTTTCTGATTGTTTTGTTCTCAATTTTGAATCACACATTAAAGCTATTCATTTTGTGTTTTATTTGAAGAATTATTTTCAATAATTCCAGAAATTTTGTATGCTACTTTTAATGACCATGTGCAAAATGTCTATTGATATAACATGCAATTCAAATATGAAATATGTGTTGGTCTTTGACAGTTGAGCTCTATTTTGATTTATGTACTATGTATTTCAATTGTTTTAATTGCGTGTTTATTATTGTTAATAGAGGCGCCAAAGTAAAAGTATGAAGAGGAGCAGACAGAGAGAAACGGTAGTGTACATTTAGTTTACATCGATCATCTTATCACAAAATATTTTCTCTACTTTTAAACTCTACTGATCTGAAATTGGCAGAACTTTCCAATGTTCAGTGTCAGTTCATCCTTTTGTCCTGAAATGTGTAAAATAATCTTATATCATCATTGTATACTAAAGCTCTAAAAGTTTTAGGCAAAATAAAATAGTACCTGTGTTTACTGTAATGCTGTTATAGGTGTATGAATAGGTAGGTTATATAATATATATTGTTTTTATGTCCCCGAAAACACGTATATATTTATTTGGCCTTATGAATATTTTACATGCATATACACATTGTTCTTACTGTTGTAGCACCGTGTTGAAACGGCCGTGGTCAATAACGTGTTAGCTACTGCTTCTCAACATGACAGTGTGGAGAGCTCTCCTCTACGTTCGCAGGTAATTCCAAGTAGATTTTCAGCATTGGTCAAAAAAGCTTAAAATTGACTTTTTAAAGGTGTTGAAATAAATTCATGTAAGAGAAACGGATGTCTGAAAATAGAGGATCTTACATGAGTGACTTTGTATTATTGATTTTAATAAACGAGTTTGATAAAATGATAGGATACAAGGCTCTTGCCGAGTATCCTATCTTTTTATCCAGCGAGTTTATTAAAGTCAATAACACACAGTAACGAATGTAAGATTCTGTTTATCACATAACCCACCTACATCGTGATAGTTTCACTTTAATGTTGTCAATTTGCCTTATATACGGTGACAATTTGTAAGGCAAATCGTGACGTCGTTTTGTTTGTTTACATGACGTCTCTACGTTACGCGGTTGTAAATGCGTTCGCCTTACAAATAATGCGACGCCCTAAACCAAATTTAATGTTACTAACGTTCATTTTATGAAGTAAGATTTCAAATAATGATAAATAATTAAGGCGTCTGAACGTACCGTATGATATACCATGAAAACAATTGGTATTAACAGTTTTAACGTATACAAACACAGTGATTCGGTCCTCATTTGCATCTGTAATACACTAGTGTATTACGAGAAATAAGTCATAGCTTTACAGCTGTCCCAGACGCCATGTTATGTGATAAACATCATTATTAGGTTAGTGAGCCTGTGCTATTAAGCAAGTTCTATGTTTATATAAGTCATCGGGAAGACATAATATCTCGCAACACTGTTGACTTTTATCTTGACAGAATTCTACCCCTTTACATAAACTGTTAATTGCAACTCAACCTTGGTCACGGCTTACAAACTATTTCACCAATAATCACTGTTCAATTTATTGGCACACCAAAACATTAAAAAATAAGTTTGTACTTAACTTTTTTCCCAAATCAGTAAAGTGACACAAGTCCTTTTAGTTTTTAAAACTTATGCCATGTTGTGTCATCCGTTTGTTAACTTGTGTTTGTAGCGACCACTCCTCTGAAACTACTGCCGAAGGCCAGGCAGGCTTATGCGATCACTTTTCATCCGTCGTCCGTTGTCCGTCTGTCTGTCTGTCTGTCTTTCTGCCTGTTAGCAATTCTATAAAATCCACATCTCCTCTGAAACCGCATGAAGGATTTTGATCTCCTCTCAGATTTGTGTTTTTCGCAGCCGCCAGTCATTCAAAATGGCCACCATGACTAAAACTAGGTTAAATTTAAGGAAATTTCAAACGACGTTTCCTCCGAAACCACTTATTCCATTCTTGTGAAATATCATAAACATGTTCCTTGGGTCGGTGATTTTCGTTATTGTTCAATAATCAAAGTGGCCGCCACGACGACCCAAAGTTTACATAGAGTTATAAAGGAAAAGGTTAAAAATGATATCTTCTCTGAAACCGCTTGAAGGATTTTGATGAAACTTAATCACAATGGTCTTTGGAAGTCTCCGCAAAAACTTTCGGTCCGTTGGACATGACAAGATCATAACCTCTTTTGGTAAACCTTTTAACAAGTTTAACAAAGATAGTATGAAAGTGATCATGACCATGAATCTTACAAAGTTTGTAAATCACATCACCATAGAACTCAGGTTGTGATAGTCCTTGTCAGGTTGTGATAGTCACTTGTTGTCTGACCAAGCATTTTATTGCGCTTTAACAAAAATGACTTATATGTTTATGTTTTTGAATCACATCATACAGGTAGAACGTCTACAGGCCCACTTGGGCCTCTTGTTTATTATTAATTTAGCTCACCTGAGCCAAAGGCTCAAGTGATCAATTCTGAATTGTCTTAAAGTGTAATTTAGTAGTGGACTAGGTAATTTATATTTTAACTTTCAATATACAATGCTCTGAATCTCATCACTGTGTAGCCTAGAGTTAAAATAGAAGTGGTCAATGTGTCAGATGAAGAGACAGTTTCGCAGGAGGACAGTGTGGAGAGCTCTCATCTATGTCCGCAGGTAATTCCTAGCCCAAATAGGGGTAGATTCTCAGAGTTTGTCTAAAAGCTTTAAATACGATATGTGGCAGTTTTTCCCTTTGAAAGTATGAGAGGGTTTTAATGTTAATATTTAAAAACATGTTCCTCATTTTCTGAATATTTCTAAACTAGAGATTTAGAGAGTATTTTGATTATTTTATACAATTTCACTTGCACATTTAAAATCAAAGGATGCATGTATGTTGTAGTGTTTTCTTAATGTATGAAATTAAATAGAGTAATACATTTTTCACTTGTGCATTGACCATTTATAAAGGCAGTAACCTGTGATTTTTTACTATATTCCATGATTAAACATACTGAAAGGTGCTTAGAAATTAATGGAAATGGGAGGGGAGGACTCTTATTTTCACATTTATAACAAATCTTTACCAAATCATTTGTATACCATGCACTTTAAATTGCTTAAAGAACATATATATGTTTGAACTTGATGGTATTTAAATTTGTTCTTTGTGTCAGTTATCTCCAAATTATGTCGTAAAGAAAGGGTTTTATACATCATACAGAGGGAGCTTTTACAGGCAGGGGTGCTTACATGGGCAGATACGGTATTTTCTTTCCTGTTTGATCTTTTGAAAAATGATTTGATGTGTATAATCTTTTATTTCATAGGAATCTATTGCTGAGAGACGAGCGATAATCGCACTCCAGGACCAAGCTTTTGAAGAGGCTTTGGCAGAAGATAGAAAAAGGGTAAGGCCAAAATTATCAAATGTGTCTCATAATTATGATTTTCAGTAAAATCTAAATATAAAAAAAAAAAAAAAGTACTTACTCACCTATTTTTAGCTCTACTGGTCATAGGCTCTTTTTTTGGTGCTACTTTTGTGATGAGCTCGGGGTTAAGTTTTCAAGTTTAACTCTGTTTCTCAAAAATTGTAAGTGCAAGGTCAGCTAAACTTGGAACATTGTTCTATCTTAGGGACTTCATCACACTGCATGATGCAGATGCTGTATCTGACCTCTTTTTCATTTAGCTCAACGTTAAATTTTCATGTTTAACTCTTGTTTCTCAAAAATATAACACCTATGTCAACAAACTTGGATCATAGTTGAAACTAAGTCTACATTGCAATGCATGCTGCAGGATGAAGATGCTTATATGTGAGAAAGTTTGCCAGTTACTTGCAGACGGACGGTGGTTCTACTTAGGTATCTGAGTTCTGCTCAAATAACTTAGGTCTTCATCCACCAACTATTAGCCATATATAACCTAATTGATGTGTTGAGAAATGGCGTAGAACCATGCAAAAAAAACATATATATAATATATTTACTTTCAGTTTATCTTCATGTTATTAGTTTGTAATCATATTTCATTTTTTATTAGAGTTGTTTTACAAGGTACATACTAGTTGGTTTTTTTGTAAGACTTAACGTCAGAATGCACAAAATTTATTTACTTTTATTATTATTTATATACATTATATTATTTATTAGCAATCATTCCTGTTTTTGGAGTGAGTATTGAACGTTTCCAAAGTCTCTTGATTAATGTATATCATTAATGTGTTTTTATGTAGGCTCAAATTGAGGATGAAAAACATTTACAGTTACAACAATAACAACAAAGATTGAAGCAGGTAAGTTCAACAAGGATGAATTTGTTTTAAAACATGTTTTAACGAAGTACTTGCATGTACTTCATATGAAAATTCAATATATTATATAACTGTAGAAAATAATATATAACAATATTTTTTTGTCTCACCACTCGCCAGCAGTGATATAGATGGGCAATTGCTTTGTTTATTTGAAACTTAACATCCTCCTACAGACCAACATGAAAATATACCATGAATATAAAAATGCTGAAAATATGTGCAGTTATGTGCTAACTATGGGTTTCTGCAGAATATAGGTCATGGCCGCCTTTACGTACATAATGAATATCCCAGCTTCTATTCCTGCGATGATCACCAAATGCTTTCATGGACATGCTGGTCGTGGCCTTTTAGTATTTCCATTTAAAAATTTAGAAACGCCAACTTTTGTTGAGTTTATACCAATAACCCCACATTTAACAATTAAAACAAAACGTTGAATAAGTTTAGTATCTGGGATAAAATAATCCTTACTTATTGCTTTGTTTTAGATACATGAAGACAGTTTACATATCATTGGGGAAGAACCTATGGATGGGGTGACTGTAAAAGTTCGAGCGGAAGGACAAGTGTTGGGTCAGAGGCGATTTAGGGTCATTTCTGATGTTCGAGTAGGTTATTTTATTTGGAAATTCTGATTTAAGTAAAACATTGCAAGGTTTGTAAGTTCATTAATATAAAATAATTTTCTATGGCAGAATAAATACGCTTTTGTATGAATATGGTATCTTCTTCAATTGGTGAACAATTTTCATGTAAAAAATGTTTAGGAATTCATTCAATCATGGCAATATTTTTAAACCAAATAATTAATATGGTATGAGAATAGAATTTTACTGTCGGTGTATGCAAACAACTTCACTTAATATGCTACACCTTCAAAGAAGAGGGGGTATTTAACTATATAAATCCAAGATGGCCGTCATTACCATATATAATCGAAACCTTAAAAAATCTTCTCAAGAACCGCTGGACAGATTTCCACAGTTTTTCTTTAAAATGATCGCCAACGCCTAGAATAATGAAGTCGCCGGGGTCAAAAATGACCATGCCCTGGGGGTCCAAAGTTTGTATATTCAGATTTTTCATAGACTTATATAGGAAAAAACTTTAAAAAATCTTCTTCTCTGAAACCACAAGGCACAGAGCTTTCATGTATTACATGTAGCATCAGCTTCAATAATGTAACTGTTTTGAAATCTCTGTTTCTGTCATACTTTGCGTCTACATATGTAAAATATGAAGAATATTTTTATCTCTTAAATCGGTAAATCTTTTTTTACGAACGTACGGCAAACTTGTTCCGGAAGCTCTATCCTATGAATATCGTCCATCTCTAACTATCTTAGCTAAAGCCTTATTCAACATGAAATAAATGTTTTTTACAAGTGAACATAGTCCTTTATAGTAGTCTGGATTTCATTGTTTACATTTATAAAAGCTAATCTGATTCAAGTGAGAATCTAAACATGTACTTTCTGAAAATGTTTCACTTAAAAGACTTAGCGGAAACTAACTGGAATCAAATCCATCTCGTGCATTGTCACAATGTAACATGCTATTTACTATCAAAGAAACGCTTTTTTTTGCGAAGGTTCTGAGTCACTAGTGTTTAGCATCTCATTTTGAAATTCCCATAATCCATAAAGAGTTCTGGCAGACCTACCTGACTTTGAAGTACTTCATTTGCTTCCTCTTTTGCACGCTCTTGTTCTTTATATCGAATAAATCTGGAGAATGTTCTCGCGTTGAAACATCACTGTTATTCCTTGTACGTGGGTTCATTTTCAGTGTACTGCCCTGAATGATAAAATTATCACATTGTTTGCTCACGTTTTTCATTACATTTCGATGTTTTCTCCCGCTGTTGTCCCGCTTTTATCTTAGGCTTTAGATTTATTTTTACACGATTGTCTAACTTCTTAAATTCTTTTCGTGCCAACAATGTTGGATGTCAACTTAGAAAATATTCAGCCACCCATAAATTGTAGCTAGAGCAGTATATATAAGTCCTTTTTTACGAGTGAGAGGCATGTCTATTAAGTTATTCATTTTGCTTGAGTGTTTAAAACCGAACTTAAAAATTGAATACCTGCTTCGGAATCGCACATGAATTTAAACTCGTCTATAGTTAGCAGTATTTCTGTTCACACAATTGTTCCAAATGATATATTCCACAAAAGTAGTTGGTATATTCATGTTCATTTGTTAATCTTTTCATGTTGTCTATGATTTTGTGTATTGTATCTTATAATCTTTATTTTCTCCCATTTTGAAGATTGTTATAACTTAAACTTAGTGATTTATATATTCCAACCAGTACTTATTATAAGCCTTGTTCAACAAACGCTCTTATGTTTAGATATTTTTTAGCTCACCTATGCAAGTGCAAGGTGAGCTATTGGGATCACATTTGAGCTTGTTAACACTCTACAGGCTACATTTTGCATCCAATCTTCATGAACGTTTATCTCCATAAAATCTTGTCTTAAAAATATCTAGGTCAAGTTCGAATATGGGTTATGCCGGGTCAAAAACTAGGTCACTAGGTCAAATTGAAGGAAAATCTTGTTAACACTTTGGATGCCGCATTTTTTGCTTCAGCAACTTGAAATTTGGTCAGAATGTTTGTCTTAAAGATATCTAGGTCAAGTATAAATATGGGTCATATTGGATCAGAAACTAGGTCACAACGCCTTGTTTTTAAAACAAGTAACAACAATTTCAATTTCATCATTTTATTACCAATAATACCATAACATGTATACTTTTGTGACCAGGGCACTTTCAATTGTGAAACAGTGACATTTAAAATGTGATGAAAGGCAGATTTTGTGAGAGTTAGGCCTACTTTTGTGAAAAAGGTATCCTTTGAATGTGAATGGGGCCCAATTTCGGTTATGAAAAAACACTGAGCCTACACAGCGTTAAGTAATTTTTATGTCGACACAATAATATATATGGTCTTGCTGATATATATATCTCACATATCTAAAGCCCTTCACAGGATTCACGCTGGGCTTCGCAAATGGCAAGAAAATAACGTTGATCAGTATTATAGTCATGTCACCGTGCTGATAAATGGGCCGTCCCGCGAGAAAACCAATATTGTGGCTTCTTGATGAAATTTGAATTGTGTTTTCACAACCATCATTATCATTATAATCATATCACAGTACTGATAAATGGGCCGTCCCGCGAGAAAACCAACATTGTGATCTCTTGATGTTGATTTGAATGGTGTTTTTCCCCCAACCATCATCAGTATTATATTCATATCACCGTGCTGATAAATGGGCCGTCCCGCGAGCAAAACAACATTGTGGCCTGTTGATGTTTATTTGAATGGTGTTTTCCCCAACCATTATGGAGAGAATGCTAAAAGAGGTGACACTGTCAGTGAGCCACTTATTGACAGATTTAAGTGTTCAGAGGAATGGTCCTTGGCCAAAAAGATTGTAATTGAGCGGATGTACCCAAGAGATTCTACAAAAGTTTGGTGGAAACTTCTGTTTGATTTTCATGAAGATATACTGCCAAATATGTTGGTGCTAGGACAACTAGCATTGATTATGCCCAGACTGCCGATTGTGAGCGTGGTTTCAGCTGCCAGAACGGCATAACAACAGCACAGAGAAATAGGCTGAAACAGCAACATTTAAATACTTTGATGACTATAAAATGTTTGGGGCAGTCCATTGACGAACAGGATTTTTTACCAGCAGTGGCACTATGGAAAAAAAAGAAAGACAAACTGAAAGAATAGGCCTGTGACAAATATGTATATTGTAAATAACTGAAGTTCTGTTGAGAATAGTTTTAACTGTTTAAAAGTTTAGAGTTACTTTACTAAATTCAAGAAGTTTATACCAATGTATAGTGCTACTGCTGTCAGTGATTAGATGTAGAATCTTTACAGTTAGTCAGTAATTTATTTACATTTTATATAAGTTTACCCCCCCCCCCCCCCCCACCCTACAAAATAGGTCCCTTTTTGTAAGTAAAGGGGCCCTTGGACCCATTTTAGAAATAAATCCTAGAAGCATCACTGACATAGTGATGGGAATGACAAGTTATCACATAATGATGGGTATGACAAGTTATCACATAGTGAAAGGGATGAAAAGTTAACACATATTGATGGGAATGACAAGTTACCACGTAGTGATGAGAATGACATGTTACCACGTAGTGATGAGAATGACAAGTTAACACGTAGTGATGAGAATGACATGTAACCACGTAATGATGAGAATGACATCTTACCAGGTACTGATGGGAATGACATGTTACCACGTAGTACTGAGAATGAAAAGTTACCACGTAGTGATGAGAGTGACAAGTTACCACGTAGTGCTGGGAATGACAAGTTAACACGTATTGCTGGGAATGACAAGTTACTACGTAGTGATGAGAATGGCAAGTTACCACGTAGTGATGAGAGTGACAAGTTACCACATAGTGCTGGGAATGACAAGTTACCACGTTTTGATGAGAATGACAAGTTATCATGTAGTGATGAGAATTACAAGTTACCACGTATTCATGAGAATGACATGTTACCACGTAGTGATCATGGGAATGACATGTTACCACGTAGTGATGAGAATGACATGTTACCACGTAGTGATGAGAATGACATGTTACCACGTAGTGATGAGAATGACATGTTACCACGTAGTGATCATGGGAATGACATGTTACCACGTAGTGATCATGGGAATGACATGTTACCACGTAGTGATCATGTGAATGACATGTTACCACGTAGTGATGAGAATGACATGTTACCACGTAGTGATCATGGGAATGACATGTTACCACGTAGTGATCATGGGAATGACATGTTACCACGTAGTGATCATGGGAATGACATGTTACCACGTAGTGATCATGGGAATGACATGTTACCACGTAGTGATCATGGGAATGACATTTTACCACATAGTGATGAGAATGATTTTGTGGTATAAAAGTGTATACTGATGGAACCCATAGTCAGAGTCAATATGCTGTGCTCTCAATAAGCGTTGCTGAACTGCATGTTTAACATGAAAGCGGCCTGGTTGCTGATTCTGTTGAAGGGTTTCCAGGATAAAAGTTAAGCTTCAACCATGATTCGTTTTCACAGCAACGTAAACATTCCCGATCGAGGTGTGAATAATTAACTTCTGGTCAGATACGTGTGACAAATTGAAAAGAACAAAAGGTGAAATACAACTGTGTATATATTTTATCTATTTACTTGAATTACTAACCGATTAATCGAAAAGCATACGGTTAACTGGGTAACCGATAAATCGCTGCCATCCCTAGTTATATACCCATTCTTTGCAGGTGATAAATGGTCAATATACAAATTTTACCTTATTAACAAATTAACATAGGTTTATACACATTCTAGATTGGAGCCTTCAGTTAAAAACATCCTGAAGATGTGGGAAGAGAAAAGTCAATCTGATGACAGCATAGAAATAATAATACACCGACGGAAAATCTTAAGATTCAATAAAGCGAGCAGTGGGCAGGCCAGATTTTGATTTTTACAAAAGGGTTAAAGTTGTGTTTTCAGGAGAGAGTAGTGATGACCAGGGAGGTCCAAAAACAGAATTGTTTCAGGTAATATATGCATTCAAAACTTGTGATAAACTTTCAATGAAAATAAGTAACAAGCAGAACTGTGTAAGTTTTTAGATCACCTGAACCGAAGGTAAATATATCTACAGTCCAGTATCGAGTGATTGTGATTGTGGTAATAATGAACTGTATTATACTATGTTCTTCTTTTTCAGTTTAACAAAAGGAAAATCTGTTTTAATCACTTGTGCAGACATAACAGCTTTTTTTAAAATAACATCCATGATGACTATATATAATTAGCTAGAAATAGAATTGTGTCTGCTCTCGAGGGTATGCTGTAGGGGAGTAAGACAACTGTCAAACAGGGACATATATAAACCTTATTTGAACCTTTTTATTTAACACCTTTTTACGAAAGAGCTTCATGCACCATTGTAAAAGTTAACTAATATTTTTAAGCTTAATTGTGAATTGCGGAGCTTCTCTACAACATTTCTAGTCCCATATATAATTAAGTAAAATTCCTTAGCTATGCATATACCTGCAGTACTGTCTTTATATGCAGTTCTGTCTTATCGTTATGTTTCTCCACAAACTTGAGCACAACCATTTCTCTTTCATCCTGTTGACACTGACCGACAACTCAGATGGGCATTCCGTCTTAAAAGACCTGCAAGTAGACAAATCAACAAGAGCTGTCGGAGGACAGCATGCTCGATATTTTTGTGTTTGCGACCCATAGTCCAGGCAATAACGACATCGGTCGAATAGCACACACTCATGTAACTTTATCAAGCGATTCACGATGCCCACAGGGTTTAATTTCTAGCAACCCATGATGAATTAGGATGCGAAAGACTCGTATCAGGAGTTTCTGCGGGTCGATTTCTAATCAAGACATAAAAGAAAGATCGAGCTGGCTTGCTGGGTATGTGGATGGAAGTAGTCCTACATAGAATGACATCGCATATGGTTTTTGTTCATGTTGTTATTATCCTGCTTCGGTTGTCCAATACATTACACATGATAACACGAGTAACCGAGTGTCTTAATTATTTGAATTAGGGAGGTAAGTTTATAAAATCTTTGTATGTGAAGATGGTCAACAAGATGACCCCAATGCCATATTGTCAAAGCTACAACAGTATGAAAAACTAGCGAAAAAAATAGAGAGTGGCACGCTTGATCCTTCGAAAAAAGAAACTGGACGAATATGAAACATTCGATAATATGTTGTGGAAGATACACGAATTCTGCGACACTGGAATGTTCTGATGACATTCATAGATCCTATCGATATTTGCCAACCGTATTCATAGTTTACCTATGTGCTGTGTAAGCGGATTCGTCAGTATATAGTGACCTATTTCTTGTGATGTATAAGCGTATTCATTTATTTTAAGATTAATCTTCAGTATCGGTTTATCTTTTTCTCAAACGTACACAAACTTGTTCCGGGAGTATGATATTAACAAATTCAAGGCCTGTAGTCGAGATAGAACGCTGATATAACGACTGATGTCGGACAGAGTTAACGCATTAGTTTGCTAGATGGGTTTTTTTTAAATAAAAAAGAAACTTTTCCTTTGATTTTTGAGTAAATCGTAACTTTAATATTCCACTTTAATTTTCGAAAGATTTTAGTAAATCTCAGCATGTAAGTGGGCATAACGTTAGGTTAGTATGTCGGTTAGAACAAAGCAACTATTTGATGAATAATGCGCTTACTCTGTACGTATTAAATAGGTCAACTTAAAATGGCGGATTTAAAAATATTAACATTTGACGGGAGGGGATCACGTCATTTGCAACGGTTAGGCTATCCGCACCAATAAATGTTATTTGATAAATTCTCAAGAACAACTAACGGAGTTGATGATTTTGTTCTAGTTGTATTGTCGAGTCCATTAAAACTAAGGTCACTCGTGGCCAACACATTATTTTCTGATGAATGCGCTAAATATTTATATCATGCAATGAATAAAAAAAAACAAGAGCTTAATGTCGTATGATCAGTAAATTATTTTGTCTTTAATGTTTAAATACTTCTGCACTTGCTATTTGTAAAACAATATATATTTGTCACTCTATTGTTAAATTGTATTTTTTCTATTGTGGGCCAGAGGCCTATATCACTTGAATAAATAAATATAATAATACTGTACGTTCAATATGGGTCAATTCTACTTGGCGGATTTGTGTAAATATTGCGTCGTTTCAACTTGTGCAACTATTACCAAGTGTCGTATATAAATCTCATTAAAATGCAAGTACTGTTTGGTCGTACTTAAACAATTAAGTAATGTATCGCGAAACATTAAGAAATAGTACCTAAATTCAAAAGTGTTCTGGAAAAAAGTTACGTAGGTCTATGTAAATTCTTCATTTGAACATTTACCGAGGCTAACCATAGATGCAAATGTGCTGTTCCGAACATCCTTCAATTAGTTTAACCTGTGGATTTAGACAGGTCTTGCATCTGCTGAAAAGAGAAAATGAAAACATATAAACAGCTTGTAACAAACACAATGATCTTTATAAACCCGGAAGAGGGCAATGATGGCCCTAAATAGATTACGTGCATGATAGTTTAGTAGCAAATGTGTAACTGTCATGGATATAAGCTATAATTGTGTCCCTTTTCTCATCCTGTCCAGACTGCATTGTTATTCAACCAATCAATGTAGACGAATTATATTGGAATCCACCATGTTGATTTAGAGGTGACTAATTTGGCGTTTACCACATGTATGACGCTGCAGAACCGAAAGTTAAGTTCTCCATAGAATTTAATCTTTTAAACTATTTGAAAGAGGAAGCTTGAGCCTGCCTGCGACTGGGGATCTAAAAATCAACAACATTTTAAAAGCTTCTTTCTTACATTTATTCTATTTTTACAAAATTGAAGAAGACAGTTTATGAAAAGAATCAAAATGTGCTTTAATTCTTTTTAAAAATTGTGTTTTGTCTTGCATATGGATCAATTCCTTCCACCTTTTCTTCAGCTTGGTTATAATTTGACAATGGTATTCCTTCCCTTTTTACAATATTTTATAAAATGGAAAGAATAGTAATTAAAACAGTTGAAACCATTGTTGCAAGAGAAGAAATGGCATATTAAGGAAAAGGGAAACGGTCAAATTGAATGACAGCCGACATCTGCAATTTTTACTATGAAACAAATATTACAAACCAATTTAGAATTTATGCTCCAGACACTCATATGGATCTTTATCTCATTGCATATTAGCACGTTATTTAAAATGGTTGCAAAAGGTTAGTTTGTAAGTAGTCAAATATCAATGCAAAAGTAAGTATAAGTATTTGTTCAATGAAATTGCTCAGTTTTTACAGTAATGCTGACTGAAATATGGGTTGCAGAGACTAAAATCTGGAAAGGTTGCCAGTTCTCTGATTATTTTCACAATTGTTCAAGGAAATACAGTATTACAACAAGAAGTACTAACCTGTTGTTTACTAGCAGTTTCTTGGCAACAAACAACGCTTTCTTCACAATTCTGTCGGCATTTGAATGCAGTGTCTACAGCGGCACCAATCCAGCATACTGTATGTACTAGGATCAGGTGAAATTGGAGGATCACGGTCATCCTCCAACAAAATGCCGAACAACAACCCCGGCTCTCGATCCATCAATTTCAACATGATTCCTTTCATTTTCTCCCTTTCCATATCCTCTATGACCCCCTGTTATGTATTACTAAACACTTGATCATTTCATGGAAAGAAAATTGCTATGATATGATAGTCTTTAGTACTGACTACTCTCCTAATGAACTCATATTGATAAAAGTGTCCCATCTGGTAGATTTAAAGCATTTGCACTTTTCTCAACGTTTTTTGAGTTGTCTGTTATAGAAGAAGCATCATTAGTTTAAATACCAAGGAAGAGGGTACATTCTATTTTTTGCATAAATCTTATCATATGTTGACATTTCGATAACGTCATTGAGTTTACAGTTGGCTTTAGGCATGTTCAAAATTAATGTGTCACTATTTCCTTCACTGATTGATATCTCTTTTGAAAACATTCATATTGTGCTTTTGGGGAAAAAATTTGATCAACTTAATTGACTCTATCAAGCTAGAACAGTATTTAAAACAAGCGAAAAATAAGAGAGTGGCACGATTGAAAGCTCGACAACGGAAATGTGTCGAATGTGAAACATTTGACAATTTTGTGAAAGATAAACGGATTCTGCGACTGCAAGCTCGGATGACAGATCCTATCAATATCTGCAGACCGTATTCAATCATATTGACCTATGTGTTGTGTAAGCGGATTCTTAGTATATAGTGACCTACTTCTTGTGATATATAAGCCTATTCATTTGTTTTAAGAGTAATTGCTCGCCAAATAGTTAGTTGTTAAGAGTAATGTTCATTTCCGGTTAATCTTGTTCATGAAGTACACGTACAAAAACCTGTTCCGGGAGCATGAAACTATCAAACAAAAGCCCTGTAGTCGATAGAACGCTGAAATAACGATCGATGTCGGACATAGTTTATGCTTTAGTTTCTAGATGGGTGTGTTACACAAAAAGAAACATTTCCTTTGATTTTGGAGGGAAATGTTATTTCATAAATTTTAATTAAACTGCATGTAAAAGGCATAACAATCAGCTCACGATGTCGAAATGAAATAAGAAAGGGCCGAGAATTTCTATGTAAAACGAATGGTAAGAGTCGGTTATTTGATGATGAATGCGCTTACACAGTACGTACTAAATAGGTCAGCTTTAAATGGCGGATTTTAAAATATTACCTATGACCGTACGGTAGGGGACCCCGACATGTGCAGGGTTATATTAACTGCACCAATATTATAAATGTTATTTGATAAATTCTCAAGAACAATAATCTGAGTTAATGATTTTGTTCTAGTTGTATTATCGAGTCCGTCAAAACTAAGGTCACTCGTGGCAAACTCATTATTTTCTGATGAATGCGCTTATATTGTACGTTCAATATGACCATCTAACTTTGCGGATTTGTATAAATATTGCACCGTTTCAACTTGTGCAACCATTACCAAGTGTCGTGAAAATATCATTAAAATGCAAGTCTACCGAGGCTATTATTTTACCCACGGAAGCTAATAACCGCGTGTCCTATATTGTGTATTAAAACATTAGAAAATAAGGATTTTCCTAAAATGACCTTAGTTGTCGACGTGCCTTAACCATTCATTCATTCCATCATTAAAAAGACAGAACATATTTTCAATATTCACTTCTTCAAAACAATTTAGAAATTTAATTAAGCAAAGCACGAATCAGTAAAGATACAAAACATGATCTTTGAAGGAGGGTACTGATGCAAATAATCCAATTGCTGAAGAAACGTAAACATCCATCTCGTTTTATATGAACACGTGCATCCTGCCAACATGATATTCGAACAATGCTCAAAAAGCAAAAGACTCAGTCTTCAAAGGCGACGGATTTTCTGTATTTGGCATCGACCTCTGTCAACCCTTAAAAATGACAAATAATTCAGACTGTTAAACGCTGTCGACTGTTCCATGGTACTGTGTCGAAATATTATGATATTGTATTTCTTATAAGCTAAAACAAACGTAGGGTACGGTGTCGTAATTGATAATGACCCGTTTGTCGTACACGGTACACCACTCTGTACTGTTTTTCTACTCTATTGTATAAAATATTGTTGTACTTGTCCCTGGAAATCTTGGATGGATTGTAGACGGCGATAATCTTCTAGGAAGACGGTTGCTCGCCATCTTTCCGCTTCCTTATATTGTAGGAACCGGGTTTGTCAGGTTGTACGCTTGCTACCGTGTCTCTGACGCTGTCAACATTAAGAAACTGAGAGTTCTTCTTTACTACTTCAAACTCAATATTTTCATAATCATTACTGAAGCTAACCAAACTATCAGTTGATAATAATAAATTAGCTCTTGGTGCTAAATAGTCCGACATTTAATCTATTCTACATGCTGGAGGTCCATTAACTACATGAGATAAATTATTGACTACTTTTATAATATACTTAAAATATTTTGTGAAGTAAATTCCAGTCAGAAAGCTTATCAAAGCAAGTGCGCAAAATAAACAATATATAACGAAATAATGGGGGAAATAAGTTGACCTTTTAAAGCTGGGCTGTGTAGAATGCATTATAAATTTACTTGTTTGCAGGAGGGTGCTATCGGCTATCAAGATAATCATTAAGATGTGTGAAATGCTTACTATGAAATTAAATATTTGTTTTTCCAAAATCAAGATATTCATATTCTCAAAAATCGTCTGCAATAAGATGTGTGAAATGCTAACTATGAAATTGAATGTTTGTTTTTTCATAGTTTCTAATAATGTAAAAACGTTATATAATGATATTCTTACAAAAGATTGTCTAGTATCTTCCGGTTGATTTTTGAGTTGCGTGCCAGCAATGTTCATACCAGCAACAGGAACATACTGAAATGTGATCAAATTTGTAATAGTATATCATTTAAAAACGTGTGTAAATATTAACCATTTAATTACATATAAATTTAAATCATTACTAACGTGTTGTGGTGTATGATGATCTGACTTCAATTTTAACGCATATTAATAACAAATAACCCAGTAGTGATTTTAAAAAACCCACCTCATCCTCCCCCAAGGTGACACTTTTACACTTGGAAATGTCCAATTTCCCATTTGTAAGCGCTTTAGATTTGTCCAATAAATGACAATACACCCTGTTATTGTGAAGCGTGAGACAAATCTCCTTTCCTCTCCCAACATTTGCTCTTACTTTTGAAAGCATATTACTTCTAGAATCGTATACTTCGATAAATCCACTTGCCATTATTTAAATTTTACTTGGTAAAAAAAGTAAATAAATAAAAATAAAAATAATACTGTAATAGTTTAGAACCCCGCACAGAAAAAAAAGTCCATGAATAAGAAATTATATATACAATAAGTTAATTCATTTTACTAAAGTGATGTGTGCATAGGCACCCCAGTCAGTGTCATCATCTTCACTTATATCACTGTCAGGGTCGGTTGCGGTTGTTTCCAAGCATGCATATTATCAAACGTGTCCCAACTATTGGAGTACTTGTTTCAGGTGCTCGCATCATCTGAAATATAATCATGTTTATAATCAATAATTATCAATATGTTTGGATGATAATAAGTTATCTACAACTAAAACAAAGCTAATACCTACATGTTGAGGTCGTTGTTGTACTAACTTTTGTCTTTTGCTGTATTGGTCGTAATCCAAGCATTGATTTTAAAAGGAATACCTCATCTTCCCCTAGGGTTATGCTCTTGCACATTGATACATCGAACTTTCCTCCGACGAAAGCTTTCGATTTATCTGATATATGACAATACACTATTGTTGTATAGAGTGAAGCAAACTTCTGCCAAAGTTTCCTCTTACTTTGGATAATAATCCATTAACATAAACAATTTCGTTAAACCCACTTGCCATTTTCTATCTTTTCTATTTAACACTCAAAAAACTATTTATCGTGTTTTTCGCCGCCTTAAAAATCGTCCAACTGAAGTGGAAAGCCCCGGTTTATTTTTAGCATTCGTTGAAGCGTCTCACATGTGCTGATGACCATGATTACGTGACATAAACACAGCAAAATGGAAACAGATGAGGGTGGTAAGGAAAAATGAATTTTACCCTATTCACTGATTTTGTTAAAACAAATCATTTATGTCTGTTGGTAGTGATTTAAAAAAAAAACACCTCTCCCAAAGTGACTCTTTAACACAGATTATGGAAATTTCATTTTTTCTTTTTAGAACTTACCTCTCAATATTTATTAGAGTAATATGTCAAAGAATATCATAACTCACAACAAGTTATCTTTAACTGAAGTTGAACAAAATAATAAGTTTTTTCTTCTTTAAAACCTGTGTGCATCCATTTCAGGAACACCCTTCTTTAAAAGTATTACCTGTATTCATACTTCAAAAATTGCTCCCTCAAATGGTATCTGACACATTCAATAGTCTAAAGAGAATTAACAAACTTTTTATTGTGTCACCTGCGTAGCATGGTAGGCACTTAGGGATTACTTTTTTTTGTCCGGCGTCTGTCTGTCTGTCGTCACACTTTTTCGTCACGTTTTCAAATAACTTTTTTTCTACTCAAAGGATTGGATTTAAACTTCTGACAAATTATTATATCAATCTTTGTGATGGGTTCACAAAAGGGGGATAATCCAAATATTTTTATATCAGAGTTATTGCCCCCTTTCTGTCAAAAATTAAAATGTTATGACAAGGCGCCGGCAGGTGACACACGTGCTCCGGGGAGCACTCCATTCTAGTTAAGGTACAGAGTTGTCATTAAATGCATGTCAGATTAATAGATTAATTATTTGAAAATCTGCTAGACAGGATTTTTTAAGTTTTCATTATAGCCATATCAGGCAAATTAGCCCCGCCCCCTTGCGGTCATGTTTTTTTACCAATCAACTTATACACGGTTTTACAACAAATCTGCAGTACACAACTTTTAAATAATCTGGAAATAAATGGGGAAAAAATCTCTATATGAAATTTTTATTAGCTCACCTATGCACGAAGTGCAAGGTGAGCTATTGTGATCACATTTTGTCCGGCGTCCGTGCGTCGTCCGTCGTCCTTCGTCAACATTTGAGCTTGTTAACACTCTACGGGCTACATTTTGCATCCAATCTTTATGAAAGTTTATCAGAACGTTCATCTCCATAACATCTTGGACAAGTTCGAAACTGGGCGATATGAGGTCAAAAACTAGGTCACTAGGTCGAATTGAAGGAAAATCTTGTTAACACTCTGGAGGCCACATTTTCAACTTGAGCATATTGGAACTTTATCAGAATGTTTGTCTTGATGATATGTAGGTCAAGTTCGAACATGGGTCACGTTGGGTCAAAAAGTAGGTCACTAGGTCAAATTGAAGGAAAATCTTGTTAACACTCCAGAGGCCGCAATTTTTGCTTCAGCAGTTTGAAATTTTGTCAAAATGTTTGTCTTAAAAATATCTAGGTCAAGTTCGAATATGGGTTATGCCGGGTCAAAAACTAGGTCACTAGGTCAAATTGAAAGAAAATCTTGTTAACATTTTTGCTGCAGCAGCTTGAAATTTGGTCAGAATGTTTGTCTTAAATATATCTAGGTCAAGTTCAAATATGGGTCATATTGGGTCAGAAAATAGGTCACCAGGCCAAATTGAGGGAAAATCTTGTTAACTCTGTAGAAGCCGCATGTTTTGCTTCAGCGGCTCGAAATTTGTTCAGAATATTGAGCTGAATGATATCTAGGCCAAGTTCGAATATGGGTCATATTGGATCAGAAACTAGGTCACTAGGCCAAATTGAGGGAAAATCTTGTTAACTCTGTAAAAGCTGCATTTTTTGCTTCAGCAATTTGAAATTTGGTCAGAATGTTTGTATAAATGATATCTAGGCCAAGTTCGGATATGGGTCATGCCGGGTTAAAAACTAGGTCACTAGACCAAATTGAAGGGTAATCATGTTAACACTCTGGATACTGCATTTTTAATTTCAGCATGATAAAACTTTATCAGAATGTTTTTCTTGATGATGTAGGCCAAGTTTGAATATGGGTCATGCTGGATCAAAAACTAGGTCACTAGATCAAATTGAAGGAAAATCTTGTGAACACTTTGGATGCCGCATTGTTTGCTTCAGCAGCTTGAAATTTGGTCAGAATGTTTGTCTGAATTTTATCTAGGTCAAGTTCAAATATGGGTCATATTGGATCAGAAACTAGGTCAATAAAGGAAAATATTGTTCAAACTCCGGAGGCTGCATTTTTACTTTGAGCAAGTTGAAACTTAGTCAGAATGTTGTCTTGATGATATCTAGTCCATGTTGGAATATGGGTCATATCAGGTAAAAAATATAGATCACTAGGCCAAATGAAGGAAAGTATTGTTAACACTGTGGAGGTTGCATTCAGAATAATTGTCTTGATGTGTTTTGCATTGCAGTACATTGTATAATTAAGGTGAGCGATCCAGGGCCATCATGGCCCTCTTGTTTTGTAAAAAGTGGCCTTTACATTTGGCAGTCATTTTTTTTTTTATCATCATTGCAATTTGCCGAATTATTCGGCAAACTGCTCTGATAAATATACAAAAAACAATCTATTCTATTCATTTGTTGGTCATGTTGAGTCCTCATTTTCAGGAAGAAATTGGGAAATTGTTTCGTCAATTTTCTCCATTGTCTGATGAACACTTGCACGTCTTCATCTTTAATAACACTATCTGTATTGTTTTCCGATTCTTTTTTGCTGTCATAAGTTGCCTTTGGAGCTGTCCCTGCTTTATGACCATACGCCTCCTGAAACATTTCAAAATACTTCAAAGTATAATTACTATTTCTAGTTGTTTCGTTCTCGTCCAATACTTCCCTGCACTTCTTTTTCATAGTTTTAAATTTATATCTGGCCTGATCTTTGAAACCTTGATGCCAGCATCATTAAGCTGAACAGTTATTTTTGCCCGCAAGATTTCGTGATTTTTTGCTGAATTGAAGCCTTGTTCTTTTGATAATTGAAGTCGAAGAACGGGTTATCTTGACAAACCATTTTGTTCTGATAATGTTATTATATCTGTTTTCTTGGACGTTGGTATACATACACACTTGAAAATGCACGTCAACCAATCTTTGCTTTTTTAATTCATTTACGACACAAATGTTATGCTCCTATTTTAACTTGACATGCAAGTATTTCAAAATCATTTTGTCATAAACTCGTTTAAATTTACGGCTCTTCAGTGTACATGTACCATTTAAAGTAACTTAAATTAATATGACTAAAGGATTTTGAAAAACTAAAAAACGACGTGCCTTTTTTGGTTCGTTTATTTTTGTAATATGATTTATGATTATCCTGTGTGGAACATTTCTTGTGTGTTTGTCCTCGCGCCTTAGGAATCCGCTGTGGTCGAGTGGTTAGCGTTGGCAATTTCGAAACCGGGTGTCCCGGGTTCGATCCCCAGTCGCGGCACTACGGTCATGGTGGAGTGCCCTTGGGCAAGGCACATTTTCTAGCCTAGTACTAGTTTGTTTACCCAGGGATCATGAATAATTAAATTTAATTGCGCGCTAAATGACCTTAGCTGTCGATGCGCCATAAAACAATATACATTCATTTCTCGCGCCTTAACATTTGTATACTTAGTTTAATAACTAGTTGAAATTATTTCCTTTTTCGATAATATCTGTTCTTGCTGATGCGTGTTTTATCGTTCGCACTGGTCTTCTTATTATTATGAATGAGCAAGTAAATAATAAACTGCACTCGATCAAGTCGGTACTTGGTGAGTGGCTGCCGGCTTATAGATCCTGTCGCCGAGAAGAAATTGTCCTTGCTCGTTTACGCATTGGGCACACATGGTTAACTCATGCGTACTTACTGAAGGGTGAGGAAGCACCTCAGTGTATTCCATGTTTTACACAACTTTCAATACAACACATTCTTCTGGAATGTGCTGATTTCGCTCCAATACGTGATAGATTTTTCAGGGCTCAAAGTATGCGTCAGCTCTTTGAGTCTGTCAAACCTGAACTTCTATTTGATTTCCTTAGGGAAATTAATATTTTTAATAAGATATGATTATTTCTTAAATCGTGCTTTTGCACATGCATTTCTTTTACAGATCCTGTTCCGCATTTTCTCAGATATTGTTTATCTTTATGTTAAGTATTACATAGTAGTGTTTGGCTTCTTTGCCTAAATTCTGTTTTACATTGTTTTACATGTCGTTTTATATTAATGTTAAATGTTTGATTGTTTTGTCTAATAAACTGGTTAGTTATATTTTAATTTTAATCATTTCATAATTTACAGTAAGTAAATTATTAAGCACCCAAAATGACCTTAGTTGTCGACGGGCCTTAAAACACCATTCATTCATTCATTCTTATTATTATGCAAAAGTATTCTATATTCTTTGTTAGATTATTTATACGTACCTGATTGACAGTCTGCTTCGTAGTTTGCATTCAATGTCGAATCCATTGTAATGCACTTTACTGTATGAACAGAGGTGTTGTTGTCTTCTTTTTCGATTTTTCTTATTCCTGCTCAAACGAACAGGCAGAGACACAACAGAGGGTATTCGTTCGGACAGGAAATACTTAGTTGTCAACATTTGATTGACCACCTTTAACGTCTCTATTTCGTCAATACAGTAAAGAGCATTTTGGATCGCATTGAAATCGGCAAGACACTGTTTCCTTATATTATATACAGACTGTCTGTACTGTTTCCTGCATTGGAAGACCATGTTCTTCTTTACAGTCTGTGCGTATTTGTGTGTCACCAAGCATGCCTGTTCATTATACTCCCTGTTTAATGATTCCCAGCTGTAATTAGGGTATTCAACGAGTATTGATAGTAGGTGCTTGCACGGCCAATGGCTTTTACAGAACTCTTTACATGAACAAAACGGCTTCATATTCACGAAAGATATATCAGAGTCTTTGCAGTTATCTTTGTTTGAAAACACAATATTTTCTTTTGGAACTTTTTCTATTGCAGGGAACATTCTGGGAAGACAGTGCTTTAACAACTTGTTTGGCCTGTTCACAAGAAACGCAGGGATATTTTCCGAGTAGGCCTTTGCCTCATTTCTCGACTTAAGGTTCGTTTCCTTGGTTCTGAAAATAGCGAATTTTGTATTCATAGCTGAAATATAATTACGCAAGTATTCTGTTTTAAATTACTTACATTAAAAAACAGGAATATTTAAAACAGCGGACATTAATTTTACACGTATAATTACTTTTATCAATTGCATCAGACATGCAGAATATCCTCCCCCATGTGCAATGGAATTATTGATGACATACCTAGTTTCACAAACACAGTCCATTTTCTGTAAATATCTCATCCCTTTTCTACAATAAGCAACTTTGAGCAACATAAGCTATGACTTAAATCAATCACTGGAAAAATACAACCTTACAGGCAGACGACACGCTAACTAATGAGAATTATTGCCAGCAGACTGATTCCATTGTGTTCAAATACCAACGAATCTTCTCTTGTTTATTAAAAACTCAAAATAAGAGTAGAACATTCAATTTTAGCAATCTAAAGAGTTTACTGTTGATGCCTATATGTGCAGTACTGAAATTCCGGAAAGCAACATTTTTGCCGGTGTCATCCAGGTTCTGTTCCGGTGCATACCATATTCGATAAATAGAGTGAAAACATCGTGAAAAAAAGAAGCCATTGCTCAGAAAAGCAATCACTTCTTTTTTCACATTCTTTTCAAAATCTTAATTACTTGAACATGCTGATCTTTAATAACTTAAAGCGTTTTACATTAATTTATTTTGAAATCGCGGTGCATTCCGGTTAGGGCTCATATGTTGCTTTCCGTAGTTTGAATACTGTAGTTGCATGATGTATGTCACGGTATTTTTTCATCAGAAAAGTAGTTTTTCCAAATTATATTTTGTTGTCTTGTTAAATTTAATAAATCCAGCAACCAAGTATTGCATATTAATCCAATAAATTTGAGACTAGCAACCCTGTACTCATAGTTGGCCCCGTTACTGACTTGAGCTATTCAGGCTCGACAGACAACACAGGAATCAAAGCAGGAAAATCAATGTTGATTGATTGATTGAATTTTCAAATGTCGTTTTCTATGCCATCAATGGCTACATACAATCAGTGTTAGCCTAAACACACTTTCCTCGCCCGAGATTATAAAACTTGTTTCTGTGCTCAACTCAAACTCATCTCAAAACTTAAAAAAATAACATTTATAAAAATGAATATTTTAAGTATTTAATTTAGTAGTTTTCTATACATTCTTTTTGTCAAACATGTGATAAATAAGTTTTGTATTTTTGAGTTGAGTTTGAGTTAAGCACAGAAAAAAGTTTTATAACCTTTGGGGCCTGGTTATTGCACCTAGAACTGGAGCACGCAAACCATCACTACAGGTAACTGATAACCTTCCCACGTGAATCAGTGATGGGAGACAATGAGACACAATATTGTATGTAGAGTATTGTATTGTAATATCATAGAGAGCGTGGGCTAAACAATAGTGTATTGTCTGAGAACACTCCCGCCGAGGATCAAACCAGGGTCCTCCTGATTCAAAGTCCAGTGCGCTAATGCCGAGTCCTCGAATCTTTGTTGAAACCATGAAATAATTATGAATAGCTTTTAATAATATTTCTGATAACTTTATTGGGATATCAGATATCAACACAGTACATGACATTGAAAGACAATAGTAGCTAATTGCTTAAAACAATATATCATCTACGTCACAAGGAAATCATCAAACATTATTACAAGGAACAATTTACGACTTCCAACAAATCATACTGTGAACAAGGGAAAATGGTTTAAATGATTGATATATGTATTACTTTAAAGATTATGTTCCAATTGTATCTTTTAACTACAGTATTAAAAATGAAGAACTTGGAAATGCATTGGGAATATAGCATACACATTCACATTCTATTGTATTTAACCCTTTCCCTCATACGACAATTCTGCAGCAGACGACTTTTGTCAAAAAATAGCAAATCTCTAAAATTGAATGGATAACCTATGACTAAAAGTTGAAAACAATGTGACAAAAGAATAAATTGCTCGTTTTGAGCAATTTCTTTTTTTGTCACTATGTTTTCAAAAAGCTGTGTGCTACAGAGGCGTCAGAAAGCGTCTATATGAGGGAAAGGGTTAATGATTCATTTATTCAATGCCCTCAGTTTGGCCATGTTATTCAAATGTCGTTGCAATCTTTCTTTAAATTTCTTCGGAAAACGAACACCTTGGACTGATGGTTTATTTTCATACCCTTTTAGTGATCTTCCTGCTTTATACTGAAAGAATCTTAAAGGATGCAGGGTTTTAACCATTCTCTTAATATCTGACGTACGATCAACTTTACCATGTTTGCGCGTATAGCTTTTGGGTTTGGTAACCACCTGCTCTTCAAATACCGTATTCAAGGTTTTTCCTAATCCAATCATTTGGCTATGTCTTGCCACAGTTTTTTCCGTTAGCTGTCCTGCAGCATCCCTACTATTCTGTTTATACTCCCATGTCAAGATGCTCACAATGCAGATCTTTAGGAATGTTTTTCCGTCCTCCCCCTTTAACATTTACAGTTCTTTCCCACGTTAACCCATGACGTATCCTTTCAGATGTTGCCCCTGCAATGTTTGCAAGCAATCTATGGCCAAATATAAAATACTTTGGGTGGTTCCTTTCATAAAACTCAAACATGTCATACTTCCAATGTCTTATCATTCTGGGACCATCATTTTCTCTCACTGCATCATGCCTTGCTATTTCATTCAAACCTCTCCACAACAGTCATTTTCCGTAGTCATATCGATTATCTCTAAACTTATCCACCGTTTTAAACTTCTTGCCTTTTTTGCTCATTTCTTGTTTACACATCCATCTAAACAAAACCAGTCTTCATCTGTCA
Source organism: Serripes groenlandicus (assembly GCA_031761405.1). Taxonomy (NCBI): domain Eukaryota; kingdom Metazoa; phylum Mollusca; class Bivalvia; order Cardiida; family Cardiidae; genus Serripes; species Serripes groenlandicus. The sequence goes on from JASEVX010000136.1 coordinate 66,952, forward strand.
CTTCATCTTCGTCAATTCCCAAACACTCAAAGTGAAACCACGTTCCTCTCCCACAGTTCGCATTGCAGCAGTAAACCATTGTACCTCCTATATCGAGTTTACACATACAATAAAGTCCTGCATCCACATTTTTATCTACAAATACTTTGACGACTTCAGCTGTGTTGGGCCTTTCAAAAACTTATGCCACAATTTCTTTCGCAATTCTATCTCCAAGTATCTTATCATTCAGCAGTGGGTCATCAAGTGACTGGATTCCTAACTCGTCCATAGCAGACAACAATGTATATCCTTCTGTTGCAAAAACAAATAACTCTTCTGCCTTGTCAAAGTTCTCCATCACATTTTTCGATACGTTCTTGTGGTCATATACTTGCTTCAAGTTATAGAGCGTTCCTTTCTCCCTCTGGCTGTCATAGTTGAACAGTTCATCATATATGTCCTGCAAATATAAATTGTATGTGTTTGATAGATAAAAAACCAGACAAATCAATGAGAAACAAGAATATGTCATAATGACATGCCCTCCACATTGCAAAGGTCACAGTGACCTTGACTTTTGACCTAGAAATTAATTTGTATTATCTATTTGTGATCAACTTGTATATGAAGTATTGTGAGCCTAGTCCTAACCAAACTCAAACATTTCATTGCACAGCAGTATGAATTATGTTTATAATTTAACGCTATGATTTTTTTAATGGGACCATCCAAGGTAAATTCCATTTTAGTGTCGGGTAAAGATTGCCATATTGTGATCACATTAGCTTATCAAAACCTTTTGCTAAGGTGACCTAAAAATGCTGTTGCAAGATTCGCAAAAGTTGTGTACCTCTTTTTGTGGCAACCACACTTTCTCCAAATAACTTCTTATATATAGAATAAAGTGGATTTTTTCAAATCTGATAGGTTTCTGTTAAACTCCGTAACTGTTGCAGACATTCTCAATTGGCGTAGTGCTGCTAATGTTTCTTTCTCCTCTTGAATTCCATTTTTTTTCCTGTTTAGCCACCTCTTCCATGCCTGCATCACATGGAAATCACAAAGAAAGTTCACCTCGGAATAATAATAATACCTCGGAACATTTTAAGAGGAATTGTATGTTAACAAACCGCCGTATATAACTGAGAGATTGTTATACCTCATTTAAACAATGCATTATCTTCATATTCCGCTGTAATGTGGAAATGAGGAAACAAACAACCTGATAATGCACTTTACTTGTTTAATTGTTATAAATACAAAGCGTAAAAATATATTTAAAAGGAAAATTGTCTCACTCATCCACATCAATTCTTCAAAGCTTACTATCTGCAGAAAACACAACACATCCACCTTCAGTGGATGTGTTGTGTTTTCTGCAGATAGTAAGTTTTGAAGAATTGATTTATATATAGAAAAGAAAATTAGCCCACTCATCCACTGAAAGTGGAAGCGTTGTGTTATCTGCAGATAGTAAACTTTGAAGCACTGAGTTCATCTGGTTTGAGCTGGAAGGTGTTGATGGTGGTTGAGCGGGTATTGTTGGTTGAAGAAATGAGCCGGATGTTGTTGGTTGAGCGTGTATTGTTGGTTGAAAAAATGAGCCGGATGTTGTTGGTTTAGCGGGTATTGTTGGCGGAAGAAATGAGCTGGATCTGGATGTTGTTGGTTGATGAAATCAGCTGGATCTGGATGCTGTTGGTTGAAGAATCGAGACGGATCTGGATGCTGTTGGTTGAAGAAATGAGCCGGATCTGGATCCTGATGGTTGAGCGGGTATTGTTGGTTGAAGAAATGAGCCGGATCTGGATGCTGTTGGTTGAGCGGGTATTGTTGGTTGAAGAAATGAGCCGGATCTGGATGATGTTGGTTGAGCGGGTATTGTTGGTTGAAGAAATGAGCTGGATCTGGATCTGGATGCTGTTGGTTGAGCGGGTATTGTGGGTTGAAGAAATGAGCCGGATCTGGATGCTGTTGGTTGAAGAAATGAGCCGGATCTGGATGCTGTTGGTTGAAGAAATGAGCCGGATCTGGATGCTGTTGGTTGAGCGGGTATTGTTGCTTGAAGAAATGAGCCGGATCTGGATGCTGTTGGTTGAGCGGGTATTGTTGCTTGAAGAAATGAGCCGGATCTGGATGCTGTTGGTTGAGCGGGTATTGTTGGTTGAATAAATGAGCCGGATGCGGTTGGTTGAGCAGGTGTTGTTGGTTGTAGAAATGAGCCCAACTGGGCTCTATTTGTTGTATGCCCCACGTATCCCCAACACGCGTTAGTTTAACCCGCTTTATAGGTGGTTCATTTTCCTTCTCCGTTTGCATTGTTCTCTTTGTAGATTTCTATGGAATAAGAAGATAATAAAATATATGAGTAAAGAAAAAAAAAATATATATATTTATAGTTATCCAAATGAGTATTCAAGTAAGCTCAAAAGAACATTATTGATTCTGCTTGTCAGACAAATGTTAATTATAATCATTGTATAATAACCTCTCGATAAATATAGTTAAAACTTTAAGTTATAATCCAGAATAGGATTAAAATTATTTCATATAAACATAAAGATGAATCTAAACAATCAATTAATAATATTACCTCTGTTTTAACTAGCATCCTGCTGGTTTCTTTATCCATTTGTGGCCATTTTCCACCATTTCTTTAAAATCCTCTAGTGGAAAAGAAACATGTTTCCTCTTCTTGTCATCAGTAACATGGCAATACAATACTCCATTGTATGCATTTACTACCAGTCTGTATCTCCCATAACCAAACTCTTGACTAAGTCTAACCAAATTGTTATTAGACTTATCCATCATTCTAAACAGTGTCGACATTATTATTCATGCTTCAGCAGCTCATACCTTTCTGACTGAATTCGTCATACTTGGAAGCTTTCACAACGTAGCCTCTAGTCTTGTCACAATTGTACACTTTTAAGTTTTTTATTGAATATTACATGGTGACAAGTGCTGGGAACCTATCACTTGATCCGGGGGCATAAAAAGGCCAGTGAGTAGAATGAGCAGTCCAACTGTCCTGAGAACAAGTGAGAAAAATAGAAAGTGGAAAACAATAACTTCAATATCAACTATATCAATAATAAAATTCAAAGATCATATAGCTAAATATTTCGAACAATTCACCGAACGACAAAAACACCCACATTTTGAAAAAAGTGATTACGAAAAGCCAGGTTACGAAAAACCATAATTCCACAGTCAATATTCGTGAACAACTAATGAAAAGTAATTTATCCTGATATATGATGCCATCGGTAACTGCGACCTAAACAGTTTGACTATCTACCAATCTTTCGAATTATACATTCATAAAGATTAAATAATTTTAGACACGAACATACTAATAGTTCAGTTCCATCTTTTTTTTTTCAAATTATGGGATAATGAAAAATCATTATGGAAAAGGTTGAATGCTTTTCTTACATCTTTTTTTCAAAAGTTGTGTGCTGTAGATATGTACACTGTTAAACCATTTCATCTTTTAACACAATATTTTCAAATATTGTATATAAATTACAATGATATACTTACAAAAGATTGGCTCACATCGGTTGCTGATAATCTGTAGCAGCTTGTTCCAACTATAACCGGAATGCTTGCTTCAGCTATAGCTGGAACGTTTGAAATATAATATTAATATGTTGTATGGATGATAATTATTTAATTACATATGAAACAATCAAAGTTAATACTCACATGCTGTGGTTGTTGCTGATATTGTGACCTTGTTTCCGCTAGGGGAGCTCGCATAATCTGAACTATAATCATTGTTGTATAATAATATTATGTTGTATGGATGATAATTAATTACTTATGAAACAATCAAAGTTAATACTCACATGCTGTGGTGCTTGTTCCAATTCCATCCTTATCGCATAACATTAGCAGAACATGTTTTCTATCACTCTCCAAACACATGAATTACTTAAATCAATGTTGCTAAGTAGTACTTGTTGAACAACAGCATGGAAAAAAAGAACATTTTAAAGATCACCTGAAATGGAAATGGAATTTAGCTTAAGTGAAAGAAGTGTAAAACAATACTAACTGAGTTTTAACCCCTCGTGTATGGCTTTGGTTCCAGATTTGTTCATGACCAGACAACATTCTTTGTTGGCAGATTCATATAGACAGCCAGTCATATTCTGAAGAATTGCATACAATGCTGCCTGCACCAAGACTCGTCCTACATACACTTCTGCCAAGCTGTGGAATTAATACATCAGAAATGTTAACAAGATGTTTATTTAATTTTCAATATTTAAAGAAACTTGACCTTTAGTGATGGTGGTTGCCAATATCATCTAAACCAGACCTTAACTTCAAATTGTCGCTTACAAATCGCTCGGTATAAAACGGGTACATTTACAAATTTGTCCTAATCAAAGATCCTTTCTCAAATGGTCAATTCATCTTAATAATTGTATTTATATACTTGCAGCATGTCATTTTGCATTGCATTCAAAATGGTTCCATCCGTGCCAACATTTTGATATGCAGACCTTCAAAAATAAAATAAAAGGATAATAAGTCTGTTCCAATCCACCAACCTACCTGGTTCTAGCACATGATGCATCCACTTGGGGTAGTGATCCTTTATATTATAAATCACTCCTGCCACAGTGAAATACATTTATACACGGAACATGAAAGTTACAAATTCAAGACTCCCTAGTCAGGGTTTGACACCTTGAACATTTCTGGGACCAGGATATTCTATAGTCCCTTTCTCATCCGGGACCCCAAACCGTCAGGAATTCACAACTAATTATTTAAATCCTTAATAGGTGAATTTCTATCAGGATTGAGAAAAATTCTACACCTGGTTTGTTGGTGGGATGAGTTTTTTTTAGTTGGTGCAATCAAAAATCAATCTTACCTTTCTCTTCGAAGAATGTCATTTCACTCAATAATGGTTCAGCTGCAGTTTGTGGTGATCTTGCAGTCTTCCTGCTGAAGGCTAGCTGAACGTCTTGAACAGCAGGCCTTCTCTCCACCTCGGAACACTGAGCAGGCTTGGAATACATCATCGACTGGTTCCCAGTATTTTTGTTCGAATTCTTTGATATTTTTGGAGATGACACGGTCTTTGCTTCTTGATCAACAGTTGCTCCAGAGCGTTTCTTTTGTTTAAGATGGGCTAGTCACTTATTTCCTTCCAGTAAGGATGGCAGGAATTAGGATTGCACAAACAATGGCAATCATGCCCAATGACCACATGTCAATTTGTTTTAAATGGGTGTGATTTGCACTAAGTGCAGTCTGCAAAACACACTCCGGTGCCATGTATGCTGGTGTCCCCCTATTTAAATTTCTAGTGTTCTGCGCAATTTGGAGTGTTTGTATGAGGTCCGACCCAAAATACCGAAACTGCATGAATTCCAGCAAAATTGATGCTGTTTTTTCCATTAAATCCATGGAATTTTACAATGTTTTCATGGCTGCAATCAAATATAATTCTTGCTTCCTTCAGCACGAGAGCCTTCTCATGTGCTTCTTTGGCAAAATTACGTTTGACTACTACTGTTTGGTCACCCTTTTTGGCCTTAAACACATCTCCATATGCCCCTCTGCAAATACGAACAACATTTTCCAAGTCATGGTCTTCAAAGATAGGTAAATCATACGTAGGCTCTGATTTTAGGATAAAAACAGGGATTTTTTCGATAGAAGGCCAATGTTGAACACCACATGATGACCAGTCACAGGTGAGCTAATCAGCAACCCTTACGAATGTGATAACAAATATTAAACATAACTTACCTCTAATGCAGTAAGGGCAATCATCTTTGATGAAGACGCAAGACAAACACCGCTCATGTCCACAGCTTTCAAGCAGTCTACGCCTCTTTTTCAAATCGTATGGGATATTACATGTTGGGCAGCAAACACGTGTTGCTGTGTATAAATCTACAGCTGAATGTTTTAGAACATTAGGCCCCGACAACTGGAACACCTCCAGCTTTGACTGAATTAACAGTAAATCAGCCCCTTGTTCATCTTTTGGCTCATATACTGGTATATCCTGAGATTCTGATTCAAAATCTTCATTCAAAGTTTTATGATCTTTTCACCTGAAAGATACACTCTATCAAACTGTGATTCTTTGGTTTCTCTAAATGAAGCTTGCTTACTTTGATCATCTGAATACTGAGATGAAGGTGACGATGGCTCAACACTTCTATCATTAAAATTTAACACATTCAGTTGTGGTTTAACTGCTTCTGTATCACTTACTGACCTGCTTTCTAAAGTACCTCGAGCTGTAATGTACTGTTCTTTCAGCTTTGGATTATCATGATCTGCTGCACTGCCATCAAGTTTTAACATAAAACCGTCACACTCTGACTCTTCGGAAACCTTGTAACTGACTTCCATATTCTCTTCATACATATGTACAGGGATACTGTTATCTGGTTCTTCACTTTTCTCCTGATATACTGATACTGGTATATCCCTTTTATCTATAACCTTCTCTTGCATTGATTCTGATTGGTAATCTGTATCCCAAGCTTTCCCATCTTCACCTGAACGAAACACTGAATCAAGCTGTGGTTCTTTGTTTTCTCTGAATGATGCTGGCTTACTTTGATCATCAGAGGATGGAGATAAACTGGACAGTGCCTCATCACTTCTACCCTTCAAATCCGACACATTCAGTTGAGGTTTAACTGCTTTGGCATCACTTTTTGAACCTCTTTTATTATAACCTGCAGATAAAAACCAAACAGTCTATAAGACTGTCAAGCTATGCTTAGAATCATGAAAACCAATGTGTCAAACACCGACAAATATATATAATTACATTCAGTTGTACCCCTGGGACACTGTTAGTGTCTTACCCTATAAATAACCCAAACAGTGTCAAATTCAATGAATCAAAGGTCATAAGTGTGCTGAAAATCAAAGAACTGGAACATTGTCATGACAAAAACAACTTAACTTGGAACTGATTGCTCCTGTGAGGTTTGGTGGTTATGCATCACATGGTGTAGGATGAGTTTACATAGTAACATTTGATGAATCAAGGTTCATAATTCAGTTAAAAAGCAATAGTAAACAGAAAGAGCCAAGGATACACAACCAAGCTTGGCATCGATCATTTCTGTCAAATTTTGTGTAAATCCACCCACCGTACAGGAGAAATAGCCAACGCCTATGAAATTCAACAGAGTCGATTCGGCTAATTTCGTTTGGTTTTGATGCCATTGCAATTTACTATTCCCAGGCTTTGTTGGCGGTTAAAAGTCGACTTGCCACATAAACTGGAACCAGTGAGAATGTTTTTATGTGTTTTTATAAGCCCTTGGCTGATTGGATAACGATCTGATGACATAAATACCTAAGCCTATGAAAGCTGTGCAATTTCGTACAGTAGTGGCAAATTCCACACACTTAGCTTAATTGGTTTAATTGGCATTTTTTATTTAAAGCGACTTGCTCACACTTCATCAATTGAACAAAATAAGATTTTTTTTTCAGCAAAGAATTATACAAATGCTTTGGTACCTGCAATTACTTCAAATTTGATTATTGACAACTTTCCTGGTCCCAACAATATTGCTTAAATAGACATTTTCCGCAAAATTCATGCCCCAAAATAAAACCATTTGATATGTTTTATTTCTATAACTAGAGATTGCTTTTAATAAAAGCACATGTCTCCTCATACTGCTTCATTTGTATGGAACGGTGAATGGATAAGCATTTTTTGGGCAAAGTACAAAGAAGTGACTCATTAACTTGAATAAAATAACTGCAAACAATGTAATTTTTGCAGTAAAAAGTTTTTTGGGAAAGTGAATGCGAACAAGACAAAATCAATATATCTCCCTGCATACGGAGAGACATAATAAATAACAGTAACATTTGCCATTTTAGTTCAATCAAGGGCACATAACTATGGCACTGCTGTCTGATTTGACACACAAATGAATTCGAATATGATCTTTAAGCTTAGCACATTCTATGTAAATATGATTAGGATTGGTGAAGAAATGAGGGTGTTAAGAGTATAAACATAGTGAAATATGGCAGATTTTGATAAATCAAGGGCATATAACTCTGTACCTTCTATCCAAATTTGACCTATAATCGAACTTGAATAAGATATGAACAGGTATAAAAAATTGAAGGAATTTAAGAGAGGACATTGAGAGGATGCTTCCTATGAAGTTTCAATCAAATTGACCAAGTGGTTAGGGAGAAGAAGTGGTTTAAAGGAAAAAGTTAACGCACGCACAGACGCACGCACGACGGACAATTCGCCATGACATAAGCTCGACTGGGAGCTAAAAACAGCCTTAAACCATATAAGGCAAAATAGACACACCCTCTGGCGGCCATGTTTTTCAACCAATCAAAATTTCTTGAAGGAATCTAATAAAGGGTCACCCAAGGAACATTTCCACCAAATTATTTTAAAATCGGCCCGACACTTTTTGAGAAGAAGATTTCTTTTTTTTTCGGTTGCCATGGAAACTAGAATTTTGAATGGATTAAAAAAAATCGAAGGAATTTAGTAGAGGACATTGAGAGGATGCTTCCTATTCAACCAAATTGGCCAAGTGGTTAGGGAGAAGAACTTGTTTAAAGGAAAAAGTTAACGCACGCACGCACGACGGACAATTCGCCATGACATAAGCTCGACTGGCTTTCAGTCAGTGGAGCTAAAAATTGACCTATTTTTTAAGTGGATAGACCCAGTTCCGAATTTGACCTACATGTCACTAAGAAAATCATTCTGACAAAGTTTCAACAGATACAGATATACTGCATAGTTGGACCTCAGCAACCTACTTTATGCTTGCTCACTACACAAACATTGGTGGTCTATCTAAATGTCCTCATGACAGCATTTAAACGCTGAATCCAAGTGTTATTTAGTCTTTAATTTTGAGGATTTCGATGTAACGAAATCGTTCTGTAGTCAACAACTTTACCACATATACAACAAATCTACGGCATTATTCTATCTTGGGTTTAATAACTTTGTTTTATCAAATTCTCCAGTGTTAGTTAGCAATGTTGTTCTTATATCGCTTGAATGACTTCGAAAGTAATATCTGGAAGTAAAATTTGCATGAATGCCAATTGAAAAGTATTCAAATGTTGATAACCAAGGGGCAGGGCTTGTTTTTATATTTAAATTTTTTGATAACTATTGACCTTCCTATTCCTTCAGGCGAGCGATATATGACCATTATGGTACTCTTGTTTAATTGTTGTCTATGCTTATACAAATTGACAGGCCTTTGTTTTATTAATCCACAGGACTCAGGTGAACATTCTGAATGATCATCAATTTGAATGATCATCACTAAATACTAGGATGGAGTTGTCATCAGGCCTTAAAAAAACAAGCTCCAGTATCATACCATCATGCAGTGTAGTTGTACCAAAAACAAACAATTCAAGCGTCAGAGTTTACGACAATTTTTTTTACTGTTTGTTTTGTGAAAAACCACAATCAAAACTCAAAAAACACCTTACAAGAATGCATCAAGATGAAAAAGAAGTACATGAAATGAATAACGAAACAGATACAACCAGACATTGTCAAAAATATTTAATCAAAGCGCTGAAGGCACTGCATTTCTTTGGGTACACCTACCTGTACACTTATTGAGTTTCCATGATATATTACATTAACATATATGTATGCATTGTGATGGAAATGGTTAGAAACCATATACAATTAGGTGGAAGTTTAAACAGCACTAAGTAAAAACTCATGCCAATGCCAAATTCATCAGTGTATATAAAAACAAGAGGGCCATGATGGCCCTATATCGCTCACCTGGTTTAATAGAACTTCAAGTTTTCAGAGCTTTTACCCTTTACATAATAAGGAATGTAAGCTCAACACGCAAAAGCTGTGCTTTATGAAGTAAAGAAACTATTAGTTTCCCTCTTTCTTACATACAAATAATATTTAAGATTCTATCAGTTTTGTCAAGTGAAAACATTACCCAATAAACTGTCAATCAAACAGACAAGATTACTTCAGCAGATGACAATAAGAAAGTATCTGTGATGTGGCATCTGATCTTTTTCAAATCAAAACATCTCATGCTCAGATAAATATTACTTTTGGGAAACAGGCTGGATACATGTATCACCATTACTCATTATAATAAGGTGACAGTCTAAAACACTGACAAATTAAGTAGACCCAGATCAGAAAGCAATACTCCTCTAAAATGGGTATGCATACTGTACCAATTTCAGCTCATACTACTTGTGTCAACACATTTTAAAATGCATGCATCAACCTTGAACAATAAATTGGGTTTCATGCCATTTCAACAGTATATGGGTTATATCTAAGTATAACTGTGCTTATACATACTACAATTAAATTAGTATTGCTAAGAAATGTGCAGTACACTATGACCTGCTGTGGACAGAAATCCAGACTGCCTTTTCAAAGAGCAATGCAACAGTTCTAGTTATTCACACATGCGAATAATTAGAACTGCTGCATGGCTGTTTCCTTGATGCGCTATTAAAATGTGTTTACTTTTCATAACAAGAGGTTCATGATGGCCCTATATTGCTCACCTGATTAATTAGATTGTTAATGTGTTTAAAACAACCATGTTTTTTAAGAAACATTTGTGCCAAATTTTAACAGTTTACAATTTACATATAAGAACAAGAGGCCCATGAGGGCCTTTGGTCAAAAGGAAACAAGCTCTCATGCATACATAGATACTGTATAAGTTTGGTAATCATTGGAATGAATGTATATTGTTTTATGGCGCATAGACAGCTAAGGTCATTTAGCGCACAATTAAATTTTATTATTCATGATCCCTGGATAAACAAATCAGTACTAGGTTAGAAAATGTGCCTTGCCCAAGGGCACTCCACTATGACCGAATTGCCGCAACTGGGGATCGAACCAGGGACACCCTGTTTCTAAATCCTCGACGCTGACCACTCGAGCACAGCAAATTCCTAGTAATCATTGGAACGTAAATGATGACTCTATCATGTTCACAAGGTCAATTATAGCAATTCAGCCAATTTAAAGGGTCATAATCCTGACATGCATAAATGGTTTTCGAAAGGAACCAAGCTCTCACAGATATCTAGCTACTGAATAAGTTTGGTAAGCACCAGGTGATAAATAATGATTTATTGTGCTCACAAGGTCAATTATAACTATTTTCCTGATTTTAAAGGGCCATAGTCGTGTCATGCATAAACATATCTGGCTGATCTCCGAAAGGAGCCGAGCTGTCACAGATATCTAGCTATTGAATAAGTTTGATAAACATAAGATAATGAATGAAGCTTTTATCGCGTTCACAAGGTCAATTATAACAATCTTGCCAATTTTAAAGGGCCATAATCCAGTTGTGCATTGATGGACCTGACTGGTTTACGAAAGGAACCGAGCTCTGGATAAGTTTGATATAAATCTGATTAAAATAAGAGTTTATCGTGTTATTAAGAAATTGTGGACGTATGGCAGACAAAGTGTGATTACAATATCTCACCTTGTCACTATGTGACAGGTGAGCAGATAAACGCATCAGAGAAATGAATAACAGATCTGCCAAAGCAAAAATAATTGTATCATTATATATCTATTGACCACTTGAAAACATCAATAACTCTTTACGATAAACATCAATCTGAGCATGCATATTATCTGATCAATCAGATCAAATTGCACAAAGGTGGAGGTTTGTCTGAATGTATTCTAGTCTGAAAGACCTTTGTTTCTGTTACAGAATGACACTCAACTATGCTACTTAAACTGTTTCATTGTGTGCTTATAGAAATACAGCAAACAGTGTTTATACACATATCCATTTACATCAAAATTTAAGACCAAGATTAGTAAAACATGCAGGTTTACAACATAGGAGCAAGTTTTAGTGTTACTCAAAATGAACATTTGTTTTCAAAGTGACTCTAAATGTTCATTTTTATAGCATTGCAAGCTTTGTTGTAACATTTTGAAAGTTGAATTGTAGAACAGTTAACAAGAGGGCCAAGATGGCCCTAAATCATGCACTCTTAGTGATAGTAAATTAGCAACAAATATTTAACTGCAAATATCTGTGAAAATTTGAACAGGAGCTCATGTATATGATATTGCAAGGAATGGACACTCTGTTAAAGAAATAGCTTATCAGTAAAGGTCATTTGTTTCTTGAAATGTAACAAGTTTTGTCGTTTTGTACCTTTCCTAATGCCACATTGCTGCCCTGTTTGTCAACAAAATCAATAAGGCTTCAACAGATTTTGTAAGAGGATCACTTTAAGAACATTACTGCCAAAATATCTTGGAATCTGACCAATGAACTTTATTGAGGAAAAGGTTTTGAAAGTTTGGGTACTTTTCTCAATTTCTGATGATGCAGCAATCAAAGTTCTACACATAATGCCTACACAGATTGTAAGTTTTTGAAGAGATTGAAAAACACCCATCAAAGAAAAATTCCTATAAAGTTACCTTGAAATTGGTAGAGTGGAATGGTAGGGGTTGTCATTTGTAGGTAAAGGTTCAATTTACCCCTTTTGTAATGACGCATGGTTGCTATGATTTTGTAACCAATCACAACAGCTTGAACAAATTCAAAAACTGTATTATGGTAAACAATTTTTTTTATCTAAGGACACGTTGTTCAATAAAAATTATTATAAGCAACATGTCAAAGTCCATACAGCAAACTTAAAACAAACGTACCATGTTTCGGTTATAATTTGGATTTACACCATTTCAACAGTATTTCAGTTATATACCGAAACCATTTAACTTAACCCTTTACCACTGCAACAATTTTGCGGCAGATTGACTTTGAACATTATTTAAAAAATATCTCTATCATTGCATCAGAATGGATAAACTATTACTTAAAGTGGAAAACATTGTGATGAAAGGATAACTTGCTTGTTTTGAAATATATGTTTGCAAGTGTTTATGAAGGTCACGTTATCGTTACTTTTAGTAAATTAATACAGTGATTGTATTAAGTAGTAAATCGTATTCGTTTTGTTTGTGCAAGTATTGAATTTGAGAATGAATTCTCCTTTAGGCATTCAGAAAAATTAATATAGTCTCTTTCATCACAACATAATGTCTACAATTTATCACAGTTATTAAATTTAGATGGTTCAATGTTTCTAATAAATATCACTGGCGATGCTTTAGTATCTGATTTGGCTCTTGTATGATTCAATGAGGAAGTTAGCGATTGATTTAGAGTCAATATTTCTCATCATTGTTTTTAGAGTGTTGTTATCACTGTCCTGCCCTAAGATGTCACCAAAATGTTTATGTCGTAGTTCCTTGTAGCCTAGGCACGACACAAGGAAGTGTGTCTTGTCTTACGTGTCCTTGGTTACAGGTTCTTCTATCTAGTGGTACTCGGGTCTCCTGTATCACTCCAATTCTATGGATAGTGGGAAAACACAGCATCTGAATCACACCAATGCGGATCTTTGTTTTATTGACAATTGTCTATCTACATATTGCTCAGTTTTAAAGCAGTCTTTGAACAGTTTATACGTCTGCAGCTTTCGCGATTGATGTAACCCATCTCTCCAGGTTGTTTCCAGCTTGTGTCTCATACTAAGGTTCAAACACTTAATTATGTATTCACGCGACACATCTTTTATGGTATAAACATCAAAAAGGTTTATGAGGTAGTTGTCCTCCAGTATTTGCTTAACGTCTGCCACGTGTCCCTTGAAAGCATTGTTTTGCCTTTATCCCAGACAAAACGCAATGTGCAACGCGTGAAACAGGTAAGCAAGATAGTCTATGCCAAACACAAATTATATCAGTGTCTTCTGTAGAGTGGGCTATTAAGTCCTGTTTCACCGTCCAGGGCAATAAAAGAAGTTTGCTTTCGATGCCCAGAAATGTTTGTATAGCCATGTGTTGGGACTTTGTTCATGTCGTCACAGTTTTTAAATCCCCAAACACCAGCTGTGTAGGGAAACAATTGGAACAGTTTGATTGTTTACAGCCTTCAGATCCAATGGACCACAATTTTCTGACTTTGGCTATGATAGCTCCATCCGATCCATCCTTCTGGGAACTTCTGTCACATTGGAAATTTATAAATGATGTGTTACAGCACTGGAAAATAAAACAAAAGGTTAATAAATTAAATCTTCAAGATACTTTTTCGCCTTTTTACCCAATTGTGTGAAATTCAACAGGCGACTCATAAAATATTAATGACTATATAGCATTTCCCAACTCTGATTAGCGTAACTTAGGCCTCAATGATAAAGGGGAAAGCAGCTGGGTTTTTTAACTACAATACGTGTGTCCAGGCACATAGCTGCTGTTACGCCAAAAAGCCCAAGCTTGTACATTATTTTCTTGATTCTACTTTTCTTCATATCAATAATTAATTCATTAAAGTACATGCATGATTTCTGTATAGCGGCTTGCAAATCCTATTCGGTCCAGCTACGCGCCTGGTGTCAGAGAGTTTTTTTATGTTATAGTAATATACTTAAAAACCTGTTAACTGAATGAAAAATTTAACTCTTTGAAAAATCAGTAACAATAACACGAGTCAACACACATTTTAAAACAAAAATTGCATCACATATCAATTAAATATCCTTTCCCAGATACAAAAGAAAGACGACTTTATTGAGGTGTTATTAAGGCATATTTCTATAAATGAAAGTTATTGAAAGGAGTTTGTAACACTTTAACGAAAGTAGAAATAGCTGTCAAAATGAGTACAAAATAACTAGGGTACGAAGATAACTTTGTTTCAAATAAATAACATGGCAGATTGACAGTTCAATTGAACAATCACATTTTTAGCTCTACTGGCCAAAGGCCAGAAGGGCTTATGTCGTGGCGATTTGTCCGTCGTGCGTGCGTGCGTGCGTGCGTGCGTCCGTAAACAATTTCTTGTTAACACGATACAGTCTTCACTTTTGATTGTATCTCAACCAAACTTATACAGTAGTTAGATATCCATGAGAGCTCGGTTCCTTTCGAAAACCAGCCAGATCCGCCCATGCATGACTGGATTATGGCCCTTTTTAATGGTCAAAATTGCTATAAAAGAGCTTGTTAACACGATACAGTTTTCATTTTTGATTGTATCTCAACCAAACCTATACAGTAGTTAGATATTCATGAGAGCTCGGTTCTTTTCGAAAACCAGCCAGATCCGCCCATGTATGACTGGATTATGGCCCTTGAAATGGTCAAAATTGCTATAAAAGAGCTTGTTAACACGATACAGTCTTCACTTTTGATTGTATCTCAACCAAACTTATACAGTAGTTAGATATCCATGAGAGCTCGGTTCCTTTCGAAAACCAGCCAGATCCGCCCTTGTATGACTGGATTATGGCCCTTGAAATGGTCAAAATTGCTATAAAAGAGCTTGTTAACACGATGCAGTCTTCAAAAAGACAATAGACAATTATCTAATAGACGTAAACTGTAGTTTCTTGTCATGTTTACAATATATACACAAACTAAAATTAATACTCACGAAGAAAACACCCCAAAAAAACAAAAATATCCATGAGAGCTCGGTTCCTTTCGAAAACCAGCCAGATCCGCCCATGCATGACTGGATTATGGCCCTTGAAATGGTCAAAATTGCTATAAAAGAGCTTGTTAACACGATACATTCTTCACTTTTAATTGTATCTTAACCAAACTTATACAGTAGTTAGATATTTATGAGAGCTTGGTTCCTTTTGAAAACCAGCCAGATCCGCCAATGCAAGACTGGATTATGGCCCATGAAATTGTAAAAATTACTATAATACAGCTTGTGAAAACAAAAGAGCCTCCATTTACTATCTGATCTTCACCATACATACATGGTCTGGATTGAAAATGACCAAAGAACCATACCAGTAGAGCATAGGCCCTCATGGGCCTCTTGTTTTATAAAAGCAAAACACAGAAATAATACTTACAGAGAGGCTATGCAACTTATTTCAAAACACCGAAATTGCATATAAAAGGAAAAACGAAAACATAACAGGTTTGCACGCTCGGGATACGTGGGAAATACCGGAATACATTGAAATATACCGAAATATACTGAATATATACCGAAATACTCTGAATTACACTCGTGTAGTACACAAATAAGCAGTTTTGAATCGACATACAGCACAGAAAAGTATTGTCTTTCATTACTTCATATTTGTTGAAATTTTCCCGGGTTGGATTCCATCTTGTCAGCTGACAACTTTACACCCGTTTTATCCTTTTGACAGGATTGTGTATTTCACACTTTACTTGTTTTATTGTTGTGTAGTGTTAATTCATTTTTTAATCGGACTGACCAACAACTCTAAGCGGTATTGATGCATATAAAAGGCCATGAGTCGATTCAAAAATGCTTATTTGTGTAATAACACAAGTGTATTTCAGTATATTAAAGTCTATTTCTGTATATTCAGTATATTCCGGTATTAACACGTACCCCATATTTGAAGTTACCTACTACATATGGGAAATTCCGGTAGCATATGTTAGTATATTCTTGCGCTATAAAAGACCATCAATTATACATATGTCAATGCGCTTTTGAAGATTAATTAAATCCTAATTATATTTTTTTTCAATTTTCAGCAATTACTGGGTTCCTTTGATTGTACTTCAAGCGTAAGCGTTTAAAATCAGGTACTACATTGCGCGTAGGCTAATCATTTGGTACCGGTGTATCGGCAAATCGGTTGTGTGTACTTCGGTCGAAATAAGTGTAAGGATCAATTCTGCCGCGTTCGATTATTTAAAACACTCTATTACATATCAATACGAAATTCCTTTCCAAAAACTAGACGACACTATACAACTTATAAGATAACTATTGTGTTTCTTTATCAATAATGCTGAATTATTTGAAAATGCAGTGCATATTGGTAGAACTACATTCAGGCGTAGGCAACATGAGAACTGGAATTAACGAGGTTAGCCCTGAGTTTCCCGTAACTATACTTCTTTGGTAAACCAAAGAAATAAAAATCAAGAATTTAGGTAACCACTTGCAAAATATTAAAACTCTCAAAGCTGGTAATGGGGAATTTGCAATATCCTACAGGGTTAGAAAAGACAATGTTACAAGGTGTCCGTCAGATTATGGTCCTTGCCAGTATTGTTACTCATGGTATGTTAAGGATGAGCTGTGGCGGCATGCACGATCTTGCAAGTTCTCCAGTATTGTGTCTTTTCGTGGGGGTAAAAAGATGGCAAGTAATTTACTACTACCTACGCTCAAGACCCTGATCAACATAATTACATTCGACAAAATCTAAGAACTGTTAGGAGGCTATTAATCGAATTAAGAAAAAACAGCGGTCAAGAAAACAGCCGACTCATTGACTACATGGATTCTTCTCATTTTTCACTTTTAGTAGAAAGTGTTAGAAATGTATCAATGTTTGATCAAAATACAAATCGCTATGCAATACCCTCACTAGCTATTAAAGCAGGTCAAGCCTTAAACAAATGTGTGAACATTGCAGTAAGAAAAGGCCTCTAAGCACACAATATGGATCTAGTTCAGTCTTGTGAGCGGCTAAAAAGTCTAATGGGAGGAAGAAGTGACCATCAATGCTCACAAGACTTTATATGAACAAACAAGAGGCCCAAGAGGGCCAGTATCGCTTCACGGCCATAAGGCAAAAATCAAATCTCCAAACAGCCCTGCCCCCTGGTGGCCATGTTTTTTTACCAACCACCATGGATTAAAGGAATCGTGTAGAGTGTCACCCAAGGAATGTTTCTTCAAAATTATTTGAAAATTGGCCCGACATTTTCGGAGGAGAGGATATTTTAAGTTCTCACTAAAGCCATATAAGGCAAAATAGCCCCACCCCATGGTAGCCAAATTTGTCAACCAATCAACATGGCTTAAAGGAATCTGATAGAGGGTCCAAGCTAATAGGAACATTTCTACAAAATTATTTGAATATCAGCCAGACACTTTCGGAGAAGAAGATTTTTTAAGTTTTCTCTTTAGCCATATAAGGCAAAATAGACCCGCCCCCTTGCGGTCATGTTTTTTTAACAATCAACATGGCTTGAAGGAATCTGATAGAGGGTCAGCCAAGGAACATCTCTACAAAATTATTTGAAAATCGGCCTGACACTTTTGGAGAAGAAGATTTTTTAAGTTCTCACTATTTTTTTCTTTCGGTTGCCATGGAAACCAGAATTTCGAATGGATAAAAAACAAGAGGCCCAAGAGGGCCAGTATCGCTCCACGGCCATAAGGCAAAAATAAAATCTCCAAACAGCCCTGCCCCCTGGTGGCTATTTTTTTACCAACCACCATGGCTTAAAGGAATCTTGTAGAGTGTCACGCAAGGAATGTTTCTGCAAAATTATTTGAAAATCGGCCTGACACTTTCGGAGGAGAGGATATTTTAAGTTTTCACTATAGCCATATAAGGCAAAATAGCCCCACCCCCTGGCAGCCATATTTTTCAACCAATCAACATGGCTTGAAGGAATCTAATAGAGGCCTAGGAACATTTCTACAAAATTATTTGAATATCAGCCAAACACTTTCGGAGGAGAAGATTTTTCAAGTTTTCACTATGGTCATATAAGGCAAAATAGCCCCGCCCCCCTGGCGGCCATGTTTTTCGCCGAATCAACATTTCTTGAAGGAATCTGATAAAGGGTCACCCAAGGAACATTTCTACAAAATTATTTGAAAATCAGCTGAACACTTTCGGAGAAGAAGATTTTTTAAGTTTTCACTATTGCAATATAAGGCAAAATAGCCCCGCCCCCCTGGCGGCCATGTTTTTCAACCAATCGACATTTCTTGAAGGAATCTAATAAAGAGTCACCCAAGGAACATTTCTACAAAATTATTTCAGCCAGTGGAGCTAAGAATTGAAGGAATTTAGTAGAGGACATTGAGAGGATGCTTCCCATGAAGTTTCAACCAAATTGGCCAAGTGGTTAGGGAGAAGAAGTCGTTTAAAGGAAAAGGTTAACGCTTAACGCACGCACGGCGGACAATTCGCCATGACATAAGCTCGACTGGCTTTCAGCCAGTGGAGCTAAAAAGGAATACTTCAAAAGGACTATTGCCATTAACTAATGATGTAAAACTGTTAGTTGATTACATTAACAGGGAAAGTGACCTAAACTATAATATATTGAACAAATCAAATAGTGATACAGAACTGTTGAAAAGTGCATGGCTGCAACTGTCCGAGCTCACTTTAGCCAGTACAATCGTTTTGAACAGAAGGCGTGCTGGAGAAGTATCGAAAATGCAAGTCGCAAAGCTCCAATTGAGCCAGCAGTGCAGAAATGCCTTTCGACATTCAAACAATCATTGTGCAAAACAATATGTAGGACGGAAATTGCTGGTAAGCGGGGCAGAACTGTCCCCTCCAAATGCCAAGAGGAACTTTGACATATTAATTGAGAAAAGAACGAGTGTAGTCGGTATGCCAAATACATACATGTTTCCAGTCATTTCATCACTAGGCCACATAAGAGGAACTGACAGTCTGCGAAAGTTTTTGAAATTGTGTGGTGCAAAGAAACCTGAACTTCTTAGAAGTATTAAGCTTAGAAAACAGATAGCGACATTGTCACAAATAATGCATCTTAAGGAAAATGAGTTGGACATAATAGCTAAATTTTTAGGTCATGACATTCGAGTTCATAGATAGTATTATCGACTTCCAGAGGCAACATTACAGGTGGCCAAGGTTTCGAAGCTTCTTTTGATGTTGGAGAAAGGCAATATTGACCAAGGAAAAACTCTGGACGAAATCAACATAGCAGATGCAATTGAAAATACGGTTTTAATGTTTAAATTGTTCATGTTCAAATCCATTGGAAACTATTTTCACTAATATATTTGACTTATTTAACCCTTTTCCTATTAAGACTCTTTTTCAGTAGAATACACTGTTGCAAAAAGAAGGTCTCATAATGAGCAATATCACCTTCATCCAAAATGTTTTCAAATCTAGTTCACGATTTACAATTTCAAAAACATTATGGATTTTCAGGATCATTTGCAAGATGTTCTAGAAGTTGTCTGCTACAGAATTGTGTATGTTCAAAAGGGTTAACCCTTTCCCTCATATGACAATTCTGCAGCAGACGACTTTGAACATATTTTGTGAAAAAATGAAAAATCTCTCTAATTCAATGGATAACCTATGACAAACACGGAAAAACATTGTGGCAAAAGGAGAAATTGCACGTTTTGTGCAATTTCTTCTTTTGTCACCCTGTTTTCAAAAAGCCGTCTGCTGCAGAGGCGTCAGAAAGCGTCTATATGAGGGAAAGGGTTAAACAAACATTTTTCTAATAAATTTAGCTCACCTTGAGCCTAGTTTTGTAAAGATAACATAATACCTATAGAGTACCCTTTCAGAATTTGAATTCAATTCAATTAATTTCTTACATCTAGCGCTACTCTGATTTCTTTGAAAGTGAACAAAATCAAAAAGTAAATATAATTTTCAAAACTTAGATCAGTCAATTATTTGCTGTTCAATAAACACACACACACATATATATATATATAGATGCTTTCTGATGTCTCTGCAGCAGGCGGCTTTTTTTAAACAAAGTAACATAAGAAGAAATTGCTCAAAATAAACAACTCCTTTTGCCTCAATGTTTTCCACTTTTAGTCATAGTTTATCCATATAATTATAAACATTTTCAATTTCTTTACAAAATAATGTTCTAAGTCTTCTGCTGTAGAATTGTTGTATGTGGGAACAAGTCTTATTTTAAAAATGCTGTCACAAGATTGTTCTCAAGTTCAGCTCTAAAACTTGGCCAAAATATCCTCAAGACAAACATTCTGAACAAGACCCATATTCAAACTTGGCATATATGTCACCTTGACAAACATTCCGACAAAGTTTCAACATGCTCAAGCAAAAAATGTGAATTATATTGAGTAATTCAAGATTTTCCTTAAATTTTTACGTAGTGACCTTGTTTTTGACCGGACATGACCCAGTTTTGAACTTGGCCTAGGTATTACTTGGACAAACATTATGACGAAAAAAGGTGACGAAGATTAGATGGAGCTGAGTGGTCTGATAACTTTTCATGAAGAAAGAATGCAAAATGTAGCCTGTAGAATGTTAACAAGGGACAGGACGAAATGTTATCACAATAACTCCCCTTGCACTTCTTGCAACGTTGAGTTAAAGAGGTCTAAAACGTCCATAGTGTAAAAATATTTCCCTTCAATATGAAATAGTGACCCAGTTGTCAGCCCATTTTTTATACTTTGTCTAGATACTCTGGAGCGCCGATAATTCGCGATATCCAGTAGAACGCGATGGCGGCTTGGCTCCCGTTGCAATCTTGAAAAAAGGAGCCTATTTTCTTTTTTTATTTGAAATTGAACCCAAAAATTGACAACTTCAAAAAAAAAAAAAAAAAAAAAAATACGACAAATAATTCTGTAAAACATGGTACTAGTTTCAAAACTTGAACATAATACATTGAAATGAATAATGCACAAACCTGATTTTATAAATCCAAATTCACGTAATCCAAATTCAAAGAAATATAAGTTCTCCTAAATCCTATAAGAATAAACGCGCGAAAATTGAACAAGGGTTTTGTCGATGACGACGTGTATTTTTAGGCTGACCGCCTGTAACAACCATGCAATCAACCCTTAAGTCACACTTGTCCGATTTTACACTTGATAATTTATCCTTTTGCAGACGCATTTAAAGCGGATATTGCGTACTTCTCCTTTTCTCACAATGTAAGAAGAGGAGAGTATTACTCATAATGCGCATTTTATTTTTATGCCCCCGGAATCTCCGATTCGGTAGGCATCTAGTGTTCGGCCTGTCTGCACGTCTGTCTGCACAAAAAAAACCTTTAACCTTGACCACTACAGGTACGGCTACCATATTTCACATGTGTATTCCTTGTGACATGACCTTTCTGTCAGTACCAACATTTTTGACCTCGCGACCTTGACCTTTGATCTAGATGTAGTTTTTGGCCTGTCTGCACGAAAAAAACTTTAACCTTGACCACTACTTTTGAACCATAACAGGTAGGGCTACCATATTTCACATGTGTATTCCTTGTGACATGACCTTTCTGTCAGTACCAACATTTTTGACCTTGCGACATTGACCTAGATGTTGCCACTCTCGAAAAAAACTTTAACCTTGGCCATTACTTTTGAACCATAACAGGTACGGCTACCATATTTCACATGTGTATTCCTTGTGACATGACCTTTCTGTCAGTACCAACATTTTTGACCTTGTGACCTTGACCTTTGACCTAGATGTTGCCATTCTCAAAAAAAACTTTAACCTTCACCACTACTTTTGAACCATAACAGGTACGGCTACCATATTTCACATGTGTATTCCTTGTGACATGACCTTTCTGTCAGTACCAACATTTTTGACCTTGTGACCTTGACCTTTGACCTAGATGTTGCCATTCTCAAAAAAACTTTAACCTTCACCACTACTTTTGAACCATAACAGGTAAGGCTACCATATTTCACATGTGTATGGGTCCTTCTGAGCTATTGAGTAATATTTTTTTTTTTTTATAAAAATGCTTGTAAAATTGCAATTATACTTGGAATATAAATAAATAACATTTGTGTTTTCAAAACTTATATCAAGGATATAGAAAACGATAACTAAAATGTCCTGTTTATTAGGAATAATTTTTAAACTTTAAATATTTGTTAAAAAACGACGATTTTGGGGACGTTATTTGTGACATTTTCGAGTGCTATCATGCAAACTGTAATAAAAAAGGAAATATTGCTTCATAATTACGGCAATTAGAAACAAACAATACAACAATAAAGTATGTATATAAATACGCAAATAGTTTGATTAAATCAGTTTGTTTTCTTGTATTTCTGTCCCGATAAACAAGTGCATTAGGACGTTACTATGTCGGTCCATTTTTTTGCATTAAAACATTGGAATCTCGATACGTCCATGCATATAATGTTGTGTGATGTGAGCGGTCTTTTACAAGAAGAAACACTGGTTTCGCGATATGTATGCGTTGCACCTGAATCTGATGATCAGAAACGCCACTATAAACTTGTTTTCACAAAGTTTAATGTGTCGGTCCAACCTATAACGTCCGGTTATTTATCATTAAATACAAAACTACGTAATTTTATAAACGTGTTATACTTCTGAACGCAGTGTTGTGTACTACGTCATCAATTGTGGGCCCCGGTGTACACAACGAAAATCAGCATGGCGGCAAATGAGGTAAGTTGGTGTCGGTCCATCATGTTCTTGAGCGCATAACGGGCATAGTACAAACCGAAAATGATTGTCATATTGTGTTTCTACTGTATTCATGTATTGGGGTGATTTATTAACCTCCTTATAAATGACAAATGACAATGTGTTGGATTTTCGATGCTTTCACTCGGCATACTGGGGGCCTCCCGATAGTTATCGTCTGTATTGAGCATGCTCGTTACGTTTGGACCATTATTTTGGTTTTCCCGTTACACGTGGACAACGCTATGCATTGAGTCTGCACTGCCAACGTAACGTCCACATACTATATTATCATTCTTGCATTGTATTATAGTTTACAATCACCATCTTATTGGTAAACAAGAGGCCCATGAGGGCCTATGCTCTACTGGTATGGTTCTTTGGTCATTTTCAATCCAGAGCATGTATGTATGGTGAAGATCGGATAGTAAATGGAGGCTCTTTTGTGTTCACAAGCTGTATTATAGCAATTTTTACAATTTCATGGGCCATAATCCAGTCTTGCATGGGCGGATCTAGCTGGTTTTCAAAAGGAACCAAGCTCTCATCAATATTTAACTACTATCTAAGTTTGGTGAAGATCAGATAGTAAATGGAGCCTCTATTGTGTTCACATGCTCAATTATAGCAATTTGGACAATTTCAAGGGCCATAATCCAGTCTTGCATGGGCGGATCTGGCTGGTTTTCGAAAGGAACCGAGCTTTCATGGATATCTAACTACTGTATAAGTTTAATTGAGATACAATCAAACGTGAAGACTGTATCGTGTTAACAAGCTCTTTTATAGCAATTTTGACCATTTCAAGGGCCATAATCCAGTCTTGCATGGGCGGATCTGGCTGGTTTACGAAAGGAACCGAGCTCTCATGAATATCTAACTACTGTATAAGTTTGGTTGAGATACAATTAAAAGTGAAGACTGTATCGTGTTAACAAGCTCTTTTATAGCAATTTTGACCATTTCAGAGCCATAATCCAGTCATGCAAGGGCGGATCTGGCTGGTTTTCGAAAGGAACCGAGCTCTCATGGATATCTAACTACTGTATAAGTTTGGTTGAGATACAATCAAAAGTGAAGACTGTATCGTGTTAACAAGAAATTGTTTACGGACGCACGCACGCACGGACGAGGACACATCGCCACGACATAAGCCCTTCTGGCCTTTGGCCAGTAGAGCTAAAAACACTTCATGTTTCACATAATGTATCTGTACAGACAGTGTATTGAGAGAATGTCGTTGAAGTACATGAAACACTTGAATATCACAGACGTTATTTTGGACAATGACTTTTTGGTTTTTTGTTACGTCAACCCGTAACATCTGTACATACAGATCTACATTCCGAATGTATCTGATAGAATATTGTTTCATTACTTGCAAGATGTGTTACATTTGATTTGATGATCGAGTAAATGAGACAAACCAGATCCGAAGTAATATTATAGAGGAATAAAACTGTTTTCATGTATGGACGTTACTTCTACACCTAAACTGTATGTCAATGTGTTCTACATAACGTCCAAATAGATTTTGATTATATCTATAAACAATCTTGTGCTAAAACTTGTATGAATGAATAATACGTATGTTTATTTAAGAAATATGATTGCACATGAAACATTTAAGTTGAATAAAACAGAATTCATATAAATAACAACATTTGTGTACGGACGTTAAATTTGACATGATATTTCAATTCCAATTGTGTTTTGATACTCGTCAACATAATTTACATAACGTCCGTATATATTTTGAATGTAACTAGTTATAATGCTGTATTCTTGCTTCAATGAAATCATAACAATTACATTTACACGAAAATCAATTTAGAGTACTAGTTTTCAAGCGAAAATATTGTGAAATTAAACAACAGTTTATATTTCTGGTACAGACGTTACTTTTGACATGATTTTTCAATTCCAATCGTGTTTTGATACTTGTCAATATAATTTACATAACGTCCGTATATATTTTGAATGTAACTACTAATAATGCTGTGTTCTTGCTGCAATGAAGTCATAACAATTACATTTACAGGGATTTTTTTTAAAGCATTAAGTTAGTAAGTTAAAATATTGTGAAATTAAACAACAGTTTATATTTCTGGTACAGACGTTACTTTTGACATGATTTTTCAATTTCAATTGTGTTTTGATACTTGTCAATATAATTTACATAACGTCCGTATATATTTTGGATGTAACTACTAATAATGCTGTGTTCTTGCTGCAATGAAGTCATAACAATTACATTTACAAGAAAATCAATTTAGAGTACTAGTTTTCAAGCGAAAATATTGTGAAATTGACCAACAATTCGTATTTCTGGTACGGACATTACTTTTGACATGATATTTTAATTCCAATTGTGTCTTGATACTCGTCAACATGATTTACATAACGTCCGTATATATTTTGAATGTAACAAGTTATAATGCTATGTTCTTGCTTCAATGAAGTCATAACAATTACATTTACAGGGATTTTTTTTAAAGCATTAAGTTAGTAAGTTAAAATATTGTGAAATTAAACAACAGTTTATATTTCTGGTACAGACGTTACTTTTGACATGATTTTTCAATTCCAATCGTGTTTTGATACTCGTCAATATAATTTACATAACGTCCGTATATATTTTGAATGTAACTACTAATAATGCTGTGTTCTTGCTGCAATGAAGTCATAACAATTACATTTACAGAGATTTTTTTTAAAGCATTAAGTTAGTAAGTTAAAATATTGTGAAATTAAACAACAGTTTATATTTCTGGTACAGACGTTACTTTTGACATGATTTTTCAATTCCAATTGTGTTTTGATACTTGTCAATATAATTTACATAACGTCCGTATATATTTTGGATGTAACTACTAATAATGCTGTGTTCTTGCTGCAATGAAGTCATAACAATTACATTTACAAGAAAATCAATTTAGAGTACTAGTTTTCAAGCGAAAATATTGTGAAATTGACCAACAATTCGTATTTCTGGTACGGACATTACTTTTGACATGATATTTTAATTCCAATTGTGTCTTGATACTCGTCAACATGATTTACATAACGTCCGTATATATTTTGAATGTAACTAGTTATAATGCTATGTTCTTGCTTCAATGAAGTCATAACAATTACATTTACAGGGATTTTTTTTTAAAGCATTAGTAAGTAAGTTAAAATATTGTGAAATTAAACAACAGTTTATATTCTGGTTTGGATGTTACTTTTGACTTGATATTCTGTTTCCAAAGATCTGTGTTTCACTAATTGTCTGCACTCAAGTTGTATGACAGTCGTAACATTATGTAATCTCTTAGAACTATAAAATATGTTTTGCCTTTCTGCCTATATATAACAAAAGTAAATATTGGTTTAATAGGAGCACCAGCATCTGCTGAGGATTAGACAACCCCCACCCATACCCACACAAATCACTGTCACAAGAAAAGAACGAGCAAAATGGTATGTATTTATTGCATTATTTTCACTTTGAAGTTTCTGTAAAATAAGTACATTATACAGGGTTCGCACGCATTGATGAGATAAATATGAGTGATTGATTATGTCTCTGGCCTTGTCCATTGTTTAATGCATGCTCATCTCCCACCCACACCCTCCCCCACACCCCAGGGGAAATGGAAAATGCAAAATAAAATGTAAAAAACACATGGTACGCCGGAGGCCCTGCCCAAATTTGTAACATGTATGTCTTTAAAAGTTTGCGGTTTCATTTTATAGGACTTTATTTTTGGGTATTTTTTTAATCGAACAAAAATTACATAAATTTCTCTGGTATAATTCTCAAATGATACATTCATAATATGCATATATATATATATATACTATGGATAATAAATTGTATGTTTGCTCACTCGCCACAGAGTAGGTAACTCTACCGTCGAGTTGAATCTGTAGTTTTATATTCATAACTTGATGCCAAAAATATTGTGTACATGTAATAAAAATGATTTATGTTTTAGTTTCAGAGAGAAAATGAAAGCAAACAAGGATGTATGGGAAGCCCATTTGGCTATTGAGAGGACACGAAAAAAACTGTATCGTTTATGTCAGAGAAGTGAGGAACAGATTGTAAAGGAGAAAGAACAGAATAGAATTTGTCAGGACAATTATAGAAAACGACAAAGGGAAAAGTGAGTGAAGCCAAAGAAAAATAAACAAGATAAAAGACCAAAAACTAGACATGAGGTTGAGACCCAGAGGAAGTATTGGCGTACCAAGAGAGCTGAGTCAAGACTGAGGAGACATTCTCAGAAAAAAAGGAGATACAAGGAAAGCGATCGTGAATATCGTAAAATTGTGAGAACCCCCAAAGTGGATCCTAAGCCGTGCAAGGCAATGCGACAAGCTGTCTCAAGATGCAAGTTTCCGAAATCACCAAGGAAATTTGCTGCGACGATAGAATATGCATTGAAAAAAGCGACACCAAGAAAACACAGGGAACTGGAAAAATCTCATATCTATACTTGTGTGGCTAAGAAGAAACTGAAATTCATTACACAGCCCATGTATGAAGTGATGAAAACAAGCCAATCTTTCAGACGAAATTGTCTTAGATGGCTGGCACCAGCGTTGAGAAAATACTGACTACAGAGTACTGCCGCCAAACTCTTGGGTGTAGAGCTGCAACCCTGACACGCTATGCAACATATTCAGGATGTAGGAAGAAACGATGTGATACAGTCGCTGAAGGAAGCAAAGAAGAGGTGAAATCTTTCTTCAGCAGGCCAGACATATCAACCTCCGTGCCAGACAGGAAAAGTGTAAATAAACACGGTGAACAAAGAGTTCTCAACAGACCGTTAGCAGGAATATACTCCGAATTTAAGGACGATCATCCGGAGGTGAAAGTTGGGTTTTCAACCTTTGCAGCACTTAAGCCGAGAAATGTCCAGCCAACGACAAAACAAAAGTGGTACAGTTGTCTCTGTGACATCTGTACCAATGTGGAGTTGAAGTTGGTTCCATTACATACGATAGCTTCAAATGCTGTACAGTTGGAAAAAAAGAATCATGGAAATTCAGACAAGTTAGAAAAGCTAGAAAACGCAATGGGAGTGGTCAAAGATAAGTATCAGTCTGTAAACGCCACACTTTGTCCATATCATGGAAAATTTGGGAGAAAGGCATGCATAGACAGAACCTGTATGGAATGCGGAACAGACATGTTTATGAGGCAGTTCCAGGACCTTTTGATAGATCACGGAACAGATGAAGTAACGTATACAAAATGGGAACGATCGTCGATAGTGAAAAGGGATGGCAAAGAAGTTACGCGTGTATTGCCCAAAAGCCACAAAGAAAGCCTGAACTCATTAGTGATTGAACTGGTTGGGGAATTGGCCAACCTAGCGAAACATTTATTCGAAGCAAAATGGCAACAACATCAGTTTTCAGTTCTCATTAAAGACATTCCACAAGGATTGGTAGTGCTGAATATGGACTTTGTGGAAAATTATGCGTGCATCGCACAACACGAAATTCAGCGTGCCCACTGGGGTCATGAACAAGTAACAGTACATCCATCAGTGGCTTATTATAGGTGCCCTGAAGGGGAGTGTGGCCGAACCATCCAAGAAGCCTTGATATTTGTTTCCGATGACAAAACGCACGACGCGCATGCAGTACAAATTTGTGACTTTGGCAAATGAACACCTGGGCACAAGACTTGCAAGTGAGAATGGTATTGAGCGGCAAATCCAGTTTACCGATGGATGTGCTGCTCAGTACAAATCTCACTTGCCATTCTGTGATATATCTCACTCAGTGAACGATTATGGTTTTGTGGTTGAGCGCCATTTTTATGGCTCCAGACACGGAAAAGGGCCGTCGGATGGTGCAGGGGCGGTGGTGAAAAGTTCGGCAAGAAGAACGGTCAATGGCGGCAATGCTGTAATAAATACTGCAATACTACAGCTCTACAGATTCAGAAGATGATACAGGTGATGAGTTGGTCTCTTCTGGTGATGAGTCGGTCATGATTGAAATTGTAGACGCTGGAGATCTTCTGACGTTTGACAGTGCCGATCCATACAGCATCGACATATCTGGCATCATTGCTATAATGGATTGTCAACAATATAGGTTAGTTTGCAATGTGTTGTGTTGTACTAGCGTTTGATCTACTTTAACCAATGTAAGCTATCTACTAAATATACTTACTGGCTTAGCCATTATTTGCAACACCATCTTAATTAAACTACGGTAAACGCCCAAATAATTCGTACAGTAAAACATAATTATTTTCTAAAAATTTGGGGGTTTATGAATTTTTAAGACAACTGTTTTATGTACAAAATAATTACCAGAATGGCTCAAACTTAGGGGTGTGTGAATAGGGCGTTTACTGTATCAAATATATTAGTGCACAAACTATATAAAATGTATGTACAGTATTGTACACATGTACATAATAATAAGCACTACATTCTAAATATGCTGCAATGATGGATTTTACTGATAGACAAATCATTATTTTGTTTGTTTCAACAGTGAAAATGATCAGTCGTTCATAACGGTTCACACCGACCCGTCCACGGTTCGCGACGACCCGTCCATCATGGTTCAAGACGACTCGTCCACGGTTCGCGCCGACCCGTCCATGGTTGAAGACGACCCGTCCATCACAGATCACGACGACCCGTCCAATGGCGATCCCACCAGGCAACAAGTGGTACTAGCTATTAACCGGTAAGCAAATACTGGCCGCTAATTGAGATGGAACTTATACATATCTTACAAGTACAGGCACTGAACATACGGTGACTTTATTACTCATTATATATATATATATATTGTTTCAGCCACGACGCTTTCAGTCACGACCCGTCCACGGTTCACGACGACCCGTCCATCATGGTTAAAGACGACTCGTCCACGGTTCACGACGACACGTCCATCATGGTTCAAGACGACTCGTCCACGGTTCACGACGACCCGTCCATCACAGATCACGACGACCCGTCCAATGGCGATCCCACCAGGCAACAAGTGGTACTAGCTATTAACCGGTAAGCAAATACTAGCCGCTAATTGAGATGGAACTTATACATATCTTACAAGTACAGGCACTGAACATACGGTGACTTTATTACTCATTATATATATATATTGTTTCAGCCACGACCCGTCCACGACGACCCGTCCATCATGGTTCAAGACGACCCATCCACGGTTCACGACGACCCGTCCATCATGGTTCAAGACGACTCGTCCACGGTTCAAGACGACCCGTCCATCATGGTTGAAGACGACCCGTCCATCACAGATCACGACGACCCGTCAAATGGCGATCCCACCAGGCAACAAGTGGTACTAGCTATTAACCGGTAAGCAAATACTAGCCGCTAATCGAGATGGAACTTATACATATCTTACAAGTACAGGCACTGAACATACGGTGACTTTATTACTCATTATATATATATATTGTTTCAGCCACGACGCTTCCAGTCACGACCCGTCCACGGTTCACAACGACCCGTCCATCATGGTTCAAGACGACCCGTCCACGGTTCACGACGACCCGTCCATCATGGTTCAAGACGACTCGTCCACGGTTCACGACGACCCGTCCATCATGGTTGAAGACGACCGGTCCATCACAGATCACGACGACCCGTCCAATGGCGATCCTACCAGGCAACAAGTGGTACTAGCTATTAACCGGTAAGCAAATACTAGCCGCTAATTGAGATGGAACTTATACATATCTTACAAGTACAGGCACTGAACATACGGTGACTTTATTACTCATTATATATATATATATTGTTTCAGCCACGACGCTTCCAGTCACGACCCGTCCACGGTTCACGACGACCCGTCCATCATGGTTCAAGACGACCCGTCCACGGTTCACGACGACCCGTCCATCATGGTTCAAGACGACTTGTCCATGGTTCACGACACATCCAGTCATGCGTCCACGGATCACGAGGAGTCCATGGATCATGAAGCTACAAGGTGAATTAACTAACTATCAAATAGAACATATATTAAATGGTATTGTGTTGTTTGTGTGGTTGTACAGACAGTCTCTTTGCCTTCAGTCATTTACCCTTACATCTGCTTGTACAAATTGTTCTTTTGATCGCTCCATTTGTGATGGTTTTTGTTTTGTCGAGGCTCAATATATTCAGCTTGCTTTCCTTGACCGATTAGTGGTTTTATTGTTCTTTTGTTGTAATGCAAGTATACACATTATCTGTTGCTTGGTGATGGAACCGTGCTTAAAGCTCATGTATATGTGACAGTCCCAAGTAGAAATCGGTTGTAATGCGCTAAATAAACAGCGTGTCAACACAGATCAGTCGTCAAACAGCTTTTCTTAGTGTCGTAAGCTGTTTGACGACTGATCCGTGTTGACATGACGTCGAAAAACGCTGTCTCATATTGTCTCATTCAATTGTCTCAGTCTGTCCATACTATAAATAATTATATATATATATATACAGGTTGAATTTCAACTTGGGTGGATTCGTGGAAGTTGCCTTGCCATGCGGTAAAAACAGAAAACTGTTTGTAGCAGAGGTATACACTTAACAAAGTTGTCTCTTGCTTTGAACGAATTCTTTATTTTGTTCTTGTTAATAGTTATTGTTCACATTATATGTTTGTGTTTGAAACATTGTTATGTTACAGAACTTTCCATTTATTCTTGGATTCACAAACATTGATAGGAAGCGGTAGGTCCCGTGTTCGATCCGGCCGGAGGGCGGGCTCTATTAGTTTCCTTACACCGCTTCATTGGACAGGATGTCATTCATGTTGATTTTCATGATAATCATACTCATCGGCCCTATATGACCTACAATGTCAAGTGTTTTTCCTGCCTATCAACTCCATTCTGAAGTAAATTTTGTTTTAACCCACCAAAACTCTTTTCCAATCATAAGATGAATTTATTGTATAAAACACCTAAATCCAGACATAGTCGTATGATGTACATGTAACATACCTTTTATAGTAAATAAAGGGATACATGTAGTTATACTTAGCTCTAACAATCCATGATGATGATGATCTACCTATCCATGGTGATGATATCATGATGACTGCCTTTTTCATTCAGCAATAGTATGATGATGTCAACAAACAAACCAGAATGCTACAAATGCTGTTACAATACTAACAGACAGGTGCAGCACCCTAATACCATTTGTTGCTTTTCTGATGCTGATGATGATGATAATGATGATGATGATCAGATGATGATGATGATGATGATTGGTATAATGTCCAATAAAGGCATGCAGGTGCAACACTCATATCATGAGTGTTGCTTTACAATTGATGATGATGAAATCAGAAGTTGATGATGAATGACTGCCTTCTTCCATTCAGCTATTTTATATTGTTGTCAACAAACACACCAGAATGCTACAACTGCTGTAACAGTACTAAAAGACATGTGCAGGAGCTGTATTCACACAAAATCTTAAACTTAAGTCAAAATTTCAAATGCAGACTTCTCTATTACTAACTATACGACTTCAATGAAACTTTTCATGACAAGTTTCATTGAAGTATAACTGAAAATGAATTAGAAATCTGCATTTGAA
The DNA here is from genome assembly GCA_031761405.1 of Serripes groenlandicus. NCBI lineage: Eukaryota > Metazoa > Mollusca > Bivalvia > Cardiida > Cardiidae > Serripes > Serripes groenlandicus. Next base: position 99,804 of record JASEVX010000136.1, read on the forward strand.
ATTTTCACTTACGTCCAATGTCTTTCCTAAATAGCTTTGTGAATACAGCCCCTGCACTCTAGTGCCTTTTATTACTTTTACATCTATAGATAATGATGATGATGATAAAAATGAGCATTAAGTACACTAAAGGCAGATCTGATGATGTTGTTTATGATCTGTCTATTTTTCAAAGATGAATTGATGAAAATGCATAACAATCAGCAGAGCAGATAGTTTTCTGAACACAAATAACTGATTTCTTTTTCAATGACCAGTCTACAGATAAATCAAAAGTTTATTTATTTTTTCCAATTCAATGAATTCCTAGCGACGTGTCAATATCTAAAAATCGTATGGGATCGAAACGTCTAAGGACGACACATTCGAAATAAAAGATTGTTTGCATCTAGCCTTAGAGCTCTACTTCAAACAAAACAATACTTGTTCGAAAGTAAGAGTTGTGTGACATTATGTAAATACAGCGGAGGTACATAGATAATATATTTCATTGCTCAGAGATCATTTTTCCCAATATCAATGATTTTGCGACACATTTTTCCCCCACCACATTTTTTCCCAATTTCAGGTAGGGGTAGCCGGCTAGCGCAGTGGTTCTGATGCTTTACTGCGGTGCTAGGGGTCTCGGGTTCGGGCCCGCTGGAGGGCAGACTCGAACTCGCTACCAACGGTTTCCCCAAAGCATCAATCATGTTCATCTCATCATATTCATCGGCTGTAATGACCTATACACAGTGTTAACAGCCGTAAAGCACCATTTCACCAATTTCAGACCAAGACAAGTTTCCCAAAATATGCAGGAAAAACACTGATATATACTATGTTAATGAGGCATTAAAGCTGTACTTTCCCTATTTAGCAAATAGTAATCAAACTATTCCAATGTATGGAATGTGTAGACGTATCAAATGATCAAAGGTATCAATACATTGGAATAGTTTGATTACTATGTGCTAAATGGAGAAAGTACAGCTTTAAGCCCCAATTCATCATCATCATTACAAACATGACTAGTTTTATTTGCTTGTATGCATGTTTTATGATTTGTAATGATTGAATGTGTCAATCTGACTTAATTATTCATCCAATGTCTTCAACTGACTTCAGGTTATTGATGTCCAGGAGGATGAAGTGTTGTTTCGCTACATGGAAGCTGCCAGAGGTGGATTTAAATGGCCAACAGTTGAAGATGTCAGCTGGGGGCATCATTCATCAGTTACTCGCCACCTTGATAACCCTGTTCTTGACATCCAGAAGAGTTCAAACCGTGTTCAGATTTTTAAGTTAAATTAGACTTTGACTTTATCACAGGGGAGTACCCTGTTCTTGACATCCAGAAGAGTTCAAACCGTGTTCAGATTTTTAAGTTAAATTAGACTTTGACTTTATCACATGTATGGGAGAACCCTGTTCTTGACATCCAGAAGAGTTCAAACCGTGTTCAGATTTTTAAGTTAAATTAGACTTTGACTTTATCACAGGGGAGAACCAATCATTTGTTGTGGTATTTTTTCTATTATAATTTAGGCGATTTCAGTTAAACAAATAAAGTTAAGTGAATACTTCAGTATCGTTTATAACGTTGGGGCCAGGTCCGTGTGCAGGGTCCATCCTAGAGGGTAATAGTCGATTTGCCAGATAGAGATCACTGTGCAACTTGTCCGGGGTGAGCAATGATGTGTAACAATGAAAATGATGTCATCACAGATAATGACGTCATTGTCACTTGCCATTGTTCACTCTGGACAAGTTGCACAATAATCTCTATCTGGCAAATCGACTATTAGGGAGAAATACTTGTTAGCCTAGAGCTATAGATTACCAAACTTCTCCCATGCCGAACTCAAGAAGTGTTTATATATATATATATATAACGTTGCGGCACACCAATTCGCCCACCAAAAGAATATATTTAAACGGTGAGGGAAAAATAATAAAGCTATGAAGCTTTTATTTTGTGTCCACCCAAGAGAACATGTGACCTTGATAATTGTCATAACATGTTTCCAACCGGGTTCATATAAAGGTCAGTAGTACCGTCGTCAGGTGTCTCTCTCTCTCTCTCTCTCATGCATTTTAGGTACCTCTTACCCATAGGGCATGTAATTTGTTGGTTTTTAATATAATATGGTGCGTTAATCCAATGCCCTATGTCAATAGTAACGTTCAAACTGTCAACAGTAACGTCCGAACATTATTTTGTCCAGAATTGTTTCCTACCTTCAAATAAACATTTACAAAGTACATACATTATAGTCTACGTTGTAATAAAGAGATTACAAAGCTAATATAAGTTTAGAAGTCCAATCTGATATGTAGAAACAAATGTAAAGTCCAAAAATTTGGGTAACGTCCGTAACACTTACAATTTAATGTTTTATTCTTTTTTAAATTACAATGTTTGAGAAATTATCATTATGGGCATATACTGTGCATCCAACTTGTTGTAAATTAACATTCATCTCCAATTTAGCACTTGTATTTTTATGTCAAACCAATGTCAAAGCATGTTGAGTAACGTCCGTAACTTTCAATGTAGCTCATAAAAAAACTTAATTTGTATATATTATGCATTCTGAACTATCTTCTAACGTACCATTTATAAATGGTGAATAAATCTGCCATAACTAGAACCCATGCATTACAGGATATACTCAATTCTATTTGTTCAGGTGTTGTCAAAAAAATATTACCCAATAGCTCAGAAGGACCCGTATACCTTGTGACATGACCTTTCTGTCAGTACCAAAAATATTCACCTTGCGACCTTGACCTTTGACCTAGATGTTGCCATTCTCGATAAAAACCTTTAACCTTGACCACTACTTTTGAACCATAACAGGTACGGCTACCATATTTCACATGTGTATATCTTGTGACATGACCTTTCTGTCAGTACCAACATTTTTCACCTTGCGGCCTTGACCTTTGACCTAGATGTTGCCATTCTCGAAAAAAACTTTAACCTTGACCACTACTTTTGAACCATAACAGGTACGGCTACCATATTTCACATGTGTATTCCTTGTGACATGAACTTTCTGTCAGTACCAACATTTTTGACCTGACGACCTTGACCTTTGACCTAGATGTTGCCATTCGGGGGCATCAGTGTTTCACAAACACATCTTGTTTCCCCATGGATATGTGTACATTGTATGTTGGAAAGGGTTACACATTATGTGCAAAATCTTAAACATAACCCCCCCCCCACATACACACCCTTTTCAATAGATGTGACACATCAAACATGCAGTTTGTTTCATAGTAGTATTAATGACTGCTAATTAAATTGCGGATTCTTTAAAGAGTAAACAAGTCTGATTTTAAAGAAGTGTTTGCGTCAAACTCATGAAGGTATATTATGTATGAATAATGATTTCAAAAGCTTTCTGCTGCAACTGCGTCAAAAGTCATTTAATTAACCAAGTCTACTTGCGTCAAAAAGTCTATTAATTTACAAAACAGGCGTAAAACTGCAAACGAGCACACAAACACACAAACTCCACTCATTGTTGGCATATATATATCATTCTAGATTATAGAAAGATGTACAGACAGAAAGGACAGGACTAGTTTGATAAAAAAGACAAAGAAACATGCCTGTGTCTTTTGTGGTAAACTAGACACTTAGTAAAATGTAAATCAGGTAATGGTGTAATTGAAGATCTATCAGAGGCATAAACAAGAGGGCCATGATGGCCCTAGATCGCTCACCTTAATTATACAATGTACTGCAATGCAAAACACATCAAGACAATTATTCTGAATGCAACCTCTACAGTGTTAACAATATTTTCCTTCATTTGGTCTAGTGATCTATATTTTTTTACCTGATATGACCCATATTCCAACATGGACTAGATATCATCAAGACAACATTCTGACAAAGTTTCAACTTGCTCGAAACATTCTGACCAAATTCCAAGCTGCTGAAGCAAAAAATGTGGCATCCGAAGTGTTCACAAGATTGTCCTTCAATTTGGTCTAGTGACCTAGTTTTTGACCCAGCATGACCCATATTCAAACTTGGCCTACATATCATCAAGAAAAACATTCTGATAAAGTTTCATCATGCTGAAATTAAAAATGCAGTATCCAGAGTGTTAACAAGATTACCTTTCAATTTGGCTTAGTGACCTAGATTTTAACCCGGCATAACCCATATCCGAACTTGGCCTAGATATCATTTAGACAAACATTCTGACCAAATTTCAAGCTGCTGAAGCAAAGAATGCGGCATCCAAAGTGTTAACTAGATTTTCCTTCAATTTGGCCTAGTGACCTAGTTTTTTTGACCCGGCATAACTCATATTCGAACTTGACCTAGATATTTTTAAGACAAACATTCTGACAAAATTTCAAACTGCTGAAGCAAAAATTGCGGCCTCTGGAGTGTTAACAAGATTTTCCTTCAATTTGACCTACTGACCTACTTTTTGACCCGACGTGACCCATGTTCGAGCTTGTCCTACATATCATCAAGACAAACATTCTGATAAAGTTTCAACATGCTCAAGTTGAAAATGTGGCCTCAAGAGTGTTAACAAGATTTCCCTTCAATTCGACCTAGTGACCTAGTTTTTGACCTCATATGGCCTCGTTTCGAACTTGTCCAAGATTTTAAGGAGATGAACGTTTTGATAAACTTTCATGAAGATTGGATGCAAAATGTAGCCCGTAGAGTGTTAACAAGCTCAAATGTTGACGACGGACGGACGGCGGACAAAATGTGATCACAATAGCTCACCTTGCACTTCGTGCATAGGTGAGCTAAAAAAACAGAAATTTAGAGTCAGAAACAAAGAGAAATGATTCTGAATGGCTTACGCAATGAAGGGGATTTCATGTTTAACGTGGATGTGCTAAAATGTATCGGACAAGGGAAGCGGACAGACGAATTAATTGTCGCCAGAACACCAGGTTAGGGAACAGGCAGATGACTTCCTGTCATGCAAATTCTGTCTTAAATTTTACATCAAATCAGACTTGTAGAGACACTGTTAAAGCTGTGCTTACCATGATTCCCCGTTATCTTGCACAGAAAAGGAACCGACCAAAGAATCCAAAAGTTTCATCTCTACTGAACGGAACCTACTTCAAGGAGCTGGCGTCATGGTAAGTCGATATGATAATATTGAAACGCGATTAGACTTTCACGCTTACATCATAGACAGTTTGGCTAATAATACCATAGGAAAGGTGGTAAGAAATGATGTTCAGCGTTCAATCGATTACAGGCCTTGTGTTTGTGTAAGTATCATGCACCTGGAACAAGGTTCGTGAAAAAAATCAACCGGAATTAAACATTACCCTGAAAACAAATGAATACGCTTATACATCACAAAAAAGTAGGTTACTATATACTGAAAAATCCGCTAAAACAACATATATATATAGGTCAATATGAATCCGCTAACACAACACATATAGGTCAATATGAATGGATCACTCGACAAATAGCGATAAGATCTGAGGGAAACGTCTTCTGAGTATGCAGTCATTTCGCTGATTCGTATGTTTTATTTCGTATTTGTGCGCTTGTTAGTGGGCACAGATACGCCGGTTTCGTCTCCCCCCTACTACGTTATGTATGCTATTATAGTAATTCCAAAGTAACTAACCTTAGGTTATCTAGTATTGATATCCCTCAATACGAGATGATGGCTGTTTCAGGAATTATCCTCTGATTCCGTTTGTTGTCCGTTCACAGACGTCTATGAGAGGTCACTTGTGCTGATAAAGCGCATTTGTTTTATTAGAAATTTAAAAAATTTACATGGTCATTTGTTCACCAGATACATTTCTAGTTTAATGTTTGGCCGGATTGCTCAAGCAATTCCAGTCCATAGATTCGCGATGTCTGTCTTGTAGTGTTTATTATATATGTTAAGACCCGGAAGGTCCTGGTATTTATATACCGGGTTATAGAGATCTGGGTTAGGAAATGTATATCCGGTTTCGGTAGCGAGCTGAATAATCGTGGGTTGTTATGAAATCTTGACTTTTTAGCTCGCCAGTACGAAGTACAGGAGAGCTTATGTGTTACCCCCGGCGTCGGCGGCGTCGGCGTCGGCGGCGTCGGCGGTGGCGTAGACACCTAGGTTTAAGGTTTGTGTTTAAGGTTTTCATTTGGGTTTTAAGGGTTTATACCTTTAGGAACCATTTGTCATCCATCTACGCACACCACTACACCCGTCCTGACCCTGGGTCACGGTCAAGGTAATTTCTACTTGGTTCTACTTGGTTCAGTTACAAGGTTTAAGGTTTGCGTTTAACGTTTAACATATCACTCTGCATTCACTATTATAACATTGATTGCTTTCATATTTAGTTTATACATTTAGGAACTATTGGTCATCCATCTACGCACACCACTACACCCGTTCTGACCCTGGGTCAAGGTCAAGGTCATTTCTACTTGGTTCAGTTAAAAGGTTTAAGGTTTGCGTTTAACATATCACTCTGCATTCACTATTATGACATTGATTGCTTTCATATTTAGTTTATACATTTAGGAACTATTGGTCATCCATCTACGCACACCACTACACCCGTTCTGACCCTGGGTCAAGGTCAAGGTCATTTCTACTTGGTTCAGTTACAAGGTTTAAGGTTTGCGTTTAACGTTAAACATATCACTCTGCATTCACTATTATGACATTGATTGCTTTCATATTTAGTTTATACATTTAGGAACTATTGGTCCATCTACGCACCCCACTACACCCGTCCTGACCCTGGGTCAAGGTCAAGGTCATTTCTACTTGGTTCTGTTATATGGTTTAAGGTTTCTGTTTAACATATCACTCTGCATGCATTATTATGACATTGATTGCTTTCATATTTAATTTATACGTTTATGAACTATTGGTAATCAATCTACGCACACCACTACACACTTCCTGACCCTGTGTCAAGGTCAAGGTCATTTCTACTTGGTTCTGTTACAAGGTTTAAGGTTTGCGTTTAACGTTTAACATATCACTCTGCATTCACTATTATGCCATTGATTGCTTTCATATTCAGTTTATACATTTAGGAACTATTGGTAATCCATCTACGCACACCACTACACCCGTCCTGACCCTGGGTCAAGGTCAAGGCCATTTCTACTTGGTTCAGTTACAAGGTTTAAGGTTTGCGTTTAACGTTTAACATATCACTCTGCATTCACTATTATGACATTGATTGCTTTCATATTTAGTTTATACATTTACGAACTATTGGTCATCCATCTACGCACACCACTACACCCGTCCTGACCCTGGGTCAAGGTCAAGGTCATTTCTACTTGGTTCTGTTATATGGTTAAAGGTTTCTGTTTAACATATCACTCTGCATGCATTATTATGACATTGATTGCATTCATATTTAATTTATACGTTTATGAACTATTGGTAATCAATCTACGCACACCACTACACACTTCCTGACCCTGTGTCAAGGTCAAGGTCATTTCTACTTGGTTCTGTTACAAGGTTTAAGTTTAACGTTTAACATATCACTCTGCATTCACTATTATGACATTGATTGCTTTCATATTCAGTTTATACATTTAGGAACTATTGGTCATCCATCTACGCATACCACTACACCCGTCCTGACCCTGGGTCAAGGTCAAGGTCATTTCTACTTGGTTCAGTTACAAGGTTTAAGGTTTGCGTTTAACGTTTAACATGTCACTCTGCAGTCACTATTATGACATTGATTGGTTTCATATTTAGTTTATACATTTACGAACTATTGGTCATCCATCTACGCACACCACTACACCCGTCCTGACCCTTGTGACTTTTCAATACCCTGCATATACATTTTTTTATGGAGAACAAATCTAAATACCACTTTATAAACAGCACCCCTAGGCGAGCTCCATTGTCATCTGACAATTCTTGTTATGTTATCCATTGAATCCAAGCCATATAGGTATATCGATACACCACATTTTGGCGACGAGGATCTTGGGAACAATAGAAAAGTAAGATGCATCGATTTATTTGAATGATGTAGCGTCTATTCCGCAATTTGATTGTTCGGAATCGAGTAACATGGGACCACGATGGTTACGATCGTTTGAGCTATACTCCGGTGGAAAAGGTGTAACAAATGCTGAACAAAAGAGAGCCCGGGTACTGCACACAGCTGGAATGCATGTGTAGGATGTTTTCTACACTTTGCCAAAAGGAGAAGGGGACAATGTGTATAATAAAATCTGTTGATGCACTAACGAAGTATTTCTCTCCGGCAGTAAACATTCCAAACGAAAGACGCGTGTTTCGAAGTATGATGCAACAGTCAACAGAAACGAGATATAACGAGACTGAGGGCAAAAGCAATTACTTTAAGCAATTTGAAACTTTGTCAGAATGTTGTCTTGATGATATCTAGTCCATGTTGGAATATGGGTCATATCAGGTAAAACAATATAGATCACGAGGCCAAATGAAGGAAAATCTTGTTAACACTGTGGAGGTTGCATTCAGAATAATTGTCTTGATGTGTTTTGCATTGCAGTACATTGTATCATTAAGATGAGCGATCCAGGGCATGGCCCTCTTGTTTGAAATATTTTGTTTATTCCATAAAACCTCTCTCTGAAGATAAATAAAGCGAGCCCGGTCAGTTCAAACACGTTGCTAGTGTACACACTGATCAAGACAGTACGACAAATTTCTAGTGTCTCCAGCTAGCTCGTTAATTGACCTGAATTTGTATCACCATTGTTGATGGTACGAGAAAAGTGGCATTTGGTAGAAACAAAACCTCTATGTTTACATACTTGAGAGAAACCATATGTTCACATTGCCTCTTTGTTTCATATAGACTATAACCTTTTTATTACACGTCTCACAAGACGCAAACTGTGCTGCATTGTAGAGGCATACAGACCGATGCAATTGGGATACAATTTCCTTAGTACCTACCTACATTATAAGTTATACAGACTATTAAAGTATCAAATTATTGAGTTCGTGCTGATTATTGGACTTTTTTATTACACATCTCACAAAACCCAAACTGAGCTGCATTGTAGATGCTTACAGACCGATGGAAATGGAATCAAATTGCCTTAGTTATTGCAAAAGTATTGCAAATATCTTCGCCCATGTCTGTTAAAGAGAACCTAAAGAAGGTGACAATTAAAGTTGCTGATGGGACAGGGACACTGGCAATCGTTACATGGAATGAACACATTGACCTAATAGAAATAGGCAAAACATACAAAATGAAAAACGGGACAGTTTTAATGCTGACAACAATTTATCCTCCAACCTTGAATCATCTTTTGAACTATGTGACAATTTAAATGAAGTGTTTGAAGATATACAACCTTTGGAATCCTTGGCAGAAAATTTAATTTTTAACAGAAAAGGGGCAATAACTCTGATATAAAAATATTTGGATTATCCATCTTTTGTGAACCCAGCACAAAGATAAACATTTGTCAGAAGTTTCAATCCAATCCTTTGAGTAGAAAAAAAGTAATTTGAAAATTTAAATTTTTGACAGAAAAGAGGCAATACCTCTGATATAAAACTATTTGGATTATCCCCCTTTCGTGAACCAATCACACACATTGATATAAACATTTGTCAGAAGTTTCAGTGTAATCCTTTGAGTAGAAAAAAAGTTATTTGAAAACGTGACGAAAAAGTGTGAAGACCGACAGACGCCGGACAAAAAAAAGTAATCCCTAAGTGCCTACCATGCTACACAGGTGACACATGAAAGTGTTGTTCATAATGAATCCGATGCTTGTCTTGCTCAAACAGAATTAAAACATGCAGCTTAAGCATTTAAACAATTTTTTTATTCCATGCTTTCTTGTATCTCAAAAAGGAATTATGGTTGTAATGTACAATGTGTCTTATGATACATTGATCTCTAATTTTGAATGTCAACTATTGATTGTAGATGATAAACTTAGGAAAAAGCAGACGACAGCGTTTATTCAATTTGTACGAAAAGCAACGGGAGCAGAGAAATTATGTAAAAAATCAATTGACAAGGAGTCTTAAGGAAAACTCGGTCAAGGAACCATTATGTGCCACACTCCCGACAAAGCGGTGACAATACAAACCACGATGCAAATACCCGAACACCAATGAAACTGAGAAGATTAACAACAACAAATTCACCTACAGTTCCAGTGCTCAGCATCAACACCAGCCGCTGAGCCCGGCTCTGTGTACATTTACACTTGGCCAAGTCACCCTTTTGACAGGATAGCCTTCTCTGTCAGTGCATCCAAATCAATTCAGGCATTCCGGCTTAAACTCTGAAGTCCTGGAGAGTTTTTCAATCGAACGTTGAAATTTAATTACAAATTTGGGGGAATATTTCATGAGGGCAGTCGTTGATGAGAATTCACTGACAATTTCGTATCTCTGTGCAGTTCATATAAATGACATAGTACGAGTCCCTTTATGCCCTAAACAGTATTGGTCATCGACCCAGTTTTAGGCCTGAAGATTCTGAAGTTATATGTTGAAAATCGATGTTCTATGAATACTAAATGGTCACTGTGACATTGACCTATCGACTCCCAAAACAATAGGTTTCACTGTCTAATCAGAACCATTTACATCCTAATTAAATATGAGAACCTGAACCATTGGCCCAGCCGTTATGTATTTATTTATCTGAAAGCATGCATATAAGGTAAGTTTACATCCATTCAGACTAAATTGGCGTCAGAGACAAAAATAACTATGATGTCAAATGTGTCCAATTATCCTATATTTTAATTTTACCTTCATCTTTTTTTTTCTTGGATGCCATGTTTTCAACAACATCATTCGGTTTGCCAACACCACCGTGTGCAATATACTGGAAAACACCAACACATAAAACAGGAAATCCAGGTCCACCATGCAAAATACTTCATGACACACACTTTCCACATAAATAATAAATTTCATTCTCCAGCTTTTGTATAGAGTGTTGAAATGTTTGACCTGCTACCAGAGACTGCATGAGAAACCTGTCAACAAATGTCAAATTATTACATTTTGGATCTAATTCAAAGCCAATTTAGTAAACATATACTGATATACCCGGCAAAAAAGTTCTGCACATATGGGATCTTCACAGGAGTAAATAATTATCTCCAATTTGTAATTGTATGAGCAAAAACTCGGTAAAGGAAGTAATCGTCGGTTTGAATAAAGACTCGGGAGCACAATCCTCGGTGATTTATCATTTCCTCGTTATCACATGGCATCGTTAAACCGTGTCATCCGAGACGGGTGCGTGCCATCTGAGACGGGTGGTGATCGAGTTTTAAAAAGGGGGGAAGAGGGGCACATTCGACAGCCGCGGTTTCCGATAAAACAAGAGAGAAGACTGATGCGAGTCAACAGTTAAATGTAATGCGTTTATTACGTCCCTTTAAACACTAATAATGAAATATACATACCCTTTAAGTATTTCCGTCTGTTTTCATCATAATATTCCCGTCTACACAATGTTTTTTATAATATTTCGATCACTATTTGAAGAATGTTTTCGTAAATGTGGCCGAATAAATGTTGATTTTGTTATATTCGGGCCGGCAGTCCTTTGTAGATTTGGATCGTAGCATTATTTAATACATGGAATTCGATGGGTTGTTTTATTGGATAAGAAAACAATTGAAAGAACAGGTCGGCTTGGCTTTCGTGAAATAACTCGTGTCTTACGAATGTTTAGTTTCTTACCGAACTTGCCCCAAAAACTCTCAAACCCGGATTCTCTGAAATGTTTTCCTGTTCCAGCAAATCTCCCCCTTGGAATTGCATACCAGCAACAGGAACATGCTGAAATGTTGTAAAATCTCAATGAAAATGTATGTTAAAAAGAAATCATGTATGAAAAAGTTATACAATGTTTCAAAAATCGTCTGCAATAAGATGTATGAAATTAAATGATTGTTTTTCCAAAGTTTCAAGTAATGTTAAAACAATATATAATGATATTCTTACAAAAGATTGTCTAGTATCTTCCGGTTGATTTTGGAATTACGTGCAAGCTATGTTCAAACCAGCAACAGGAACATGCTGAAATGTGATCAAATTTGTAATAGTATATCATTTAAAAACGTGTGTAAATATTAATCATTTAATTACATATAAATTAAAGTCAATCCTCCCGTGTTTGTATGATTATCTGACTTCAATTTTAACGCATATTTATAAAAAAAAAAAAAACCAGTAGTGATTTTAAAAAATACTCGCCTCATCCTCTCCCAAAGTGACACTTTTACACTTGGAAATGTCAAATAATTAAAACAAAAACAAAGTAGTAAGGAACTATTTAATAATGATCAGTCATGGCTATCTAGATCACGCAACAAATATAAAACATCTCATATTGTTCAGGTTATAAACACTGTTAAGTATACACTTAACCCTTTCCCTCATTTGAAAAAATATACAGCAGACGAGTTTTGAAATAAGTGGTAAAAATCATATGTGGTTAACCTTTTATAAATGAAAGTTAAATCATTGAATGAATTAAAAATATTTTGTTAAAAGGAGAATTGCTCCGTATGTTTTGGAGTGAGAAGAATGTTTTCGACTGTTCTGATTTTAGTCTGAACAACATTGTTATCAACATTTAAATTGTATCTCTGGAAACAAAAGAGTGATAGATGAGACAAAGTTTAGTTTATATTAGCGATTACATCCCTCGCACAGTGCCTCAGGGCACATATATACATGTATAAGCAGCATCTGTTTACAGCCTATTCAGTATTTTTACATTTTCTACAGTACTCAATAACATATTTCAAGCTGGAAAGAGAAATTGTTACATACAGAACAGTTGTCCTTGTTACCATGGCCCGACTTCTGTTGTACAACAGACGACGTCCTGGAGAACTGGAAGCAATGGAGTAAGCATGTCCTTTTTGGTTGATAACGCTAACTTACTACTTAAAAATGCTGAAAGGTATTCAGTGCTACTGGCCGCAATTCCATGTTGATCGGTTACATGAGGTAACGGAATCTCTTCACAAACTTATGATTTGTAAAATGAATTGCAGATAGAGAGCCAAGTTTCAGAAGGATGCCAAGTCTTTGTTAGCAAAGAAAATGGTAATGCTACATGTTCTAATATAAACAAGATGAAACTGCCAGCCTGAGTAGCTGGGTTGATTCACCCAGGTTGCATGAGTATGTGAACTTTGAGGGTGGATTGACATAAATGCTGTTGAAAACGACATTACACTCCGTACAATGCACTCAAAACGATCTTTGAAAACTTGATGAGCAATGGCTCCTCTTACCACACTGTTTTTTGTCCTATCGCATAGCTGGGTTGATTCATCCAGGAAGCATGAGTGTGTGAGCATTAAGGGTTATTTGTCATAAATGCTGCTATAAACGGCCTAAAATCCCAATAAAGCAATCAAAACGACCGTTGAAAGCATGATGAACAATGGCTCCTCTTACCATACTGTTTTCCATCATATCTAATAGTTGGGTAGAATCACACAGGAAACAAGAGTATGTGAACTGTGAGGGTGATAGGACATAAATACTGTTGAAAACGGCCTAAAACCCCAACAATGCAATCAAAACGACCTTTGAAAACATGATGAACAATGACTGTTTTTACCACAATGTTTTCGATAGTTCATTTATAGAGTTTATGCATGTGGGAACGGGATTATGGGGGAAATCGTTCACTGAAAGGGATTTGGCCTGCAGAGGTGCGAAGACTAGTGAACCCATACTGACCCATTCCAACATGCAGGTGTTTTATGCCACTTTCCACACGTATTTAGTCATGCAACAACTCGCTTCCAAGATCAAATCCCCTACAATGCAAACAAAACGACATTTGAAAGTATGGCACGCAATTGCTCCATTTGCAACAATGTGTTCAGTTCTATTGCATAGCTGGGTTGATTAACACAGGGTTCACGAGTGTGTGAACTGACGGGATGGTTTGACTGGAATGATGTTGAAAACGGCATAAAACACCAACATTACAAACAAAACGACCTTTGAAAGCAGGGCGGGCAATTGCCCCTTTTGTCAAAGTGTGTTCAGTTCTATTGAGCAGCTGGGTTGATTCACCCAGGACGTATGAGTATGTGAACTGTGAGGGTGATTGGACATAAATGCTGTTGAAAACGGCCTAAAACATGTTGAAAACATTGTAACAAAAGTAAACATTGTGACAACATGAGAAATAACTCTCTGTTTCAGTTATATAACAGTTTTTGATTACAAACACAATGTGAAAGCGCATCAAGATACCGTGTGTACAGAGAAAGTATGACTCGGAACAAGTCGTATGCTTACACGGGATAATCTTAGTCTATACTCAAAGTCGTCTATGGCAATATACCTTGACTAAAACTGTGTGACATTAATAATCTTTTCCGCATGGACTAAGAAAACATTGTTGCAAAAGTAAAAATTACTCGTTGTTTTATAACTATTATATATTCTTTACTTTATTTTGAGTGTACACGATTAAAGTTTTTGAAGCTCCCCACATATGAAGGATATTCATTTCAATCAATTAATACGCCAAAACAAACATGGCGCTCAACGAAGGGAAGGAAGTGATAGAACGATCCGATTAAACTGGTTCAAAATAAAAAAACAAGGTAAGTTAAGTTGTTTTAAGTATCATGTTGTCGATGTCCATCCTTAAATACTTTTGTCAATACTTAAAATCGTAGAAATTGCTGTTTTAAGTTGGAAGCCTAATGATTATTAAACAGAGCATAAAACAAACTGCGTAATTGCATGACAACTCGATTACAATTGATCAAACACGCAATTAATTTGGCGGTTTTGGGAGGAGAGTTCAAAAGCGAACTAAAATATATTTTATTGTCAAGTAAGTTTCACTACGAAATACAACACAATGACATAGTACTTTTTAAAAAAAAAATAGAATATCTCAGATAAAATTATAATGGAATACAAGTCAAACCGACACTGAATTAAGACGACATCATTTCGTAGACCCGCCACCCTATATTAATTTCATGTGTGTGACTGTGAATTCGGTCGTCCGACACCGCCCTATATTTTACATAACATTCTCACAAACTTTTAATTCAGGCAGGACGATTTATTAATATTGAAATAGAAAATGGAACATGTGCAATTTAGATATGATAGTAAATGAAAACATTTATTGTTATAGAGAGCATGTATTTATTTCATGCAAATTATCCTTTTATTATTCATAAATATTTACTTAACAAATATATTTAACAAATATTTAAAAAATATGGTGGAACTTAATTTGATCATGCTTTTCATTTATGATAATTGATATAAATATGTATTGTACTATAAACTGCCAAGGCTATTAAAATTGCAACAAGAACATGTATTTGTTAAATATCATTACATATATTGAATTGCACTTTTAACAACTAACTTTAAATACATTTTAGATTTTAAATGGAGAATCATCTTTGAAATAAATAATGGGCTTTAATTAAATTTGTTGTACCAATTCACTTTTTTCAAAACCATTACAGATAAAGCTTTGAAACTTACAGCACTTATTCACCATCATTACCTCCACCAACAGACAAGAGTACATAACTCTGTACATGTTTTTGTAAGAATTATGGCACTTTTTTCATTTAGAATTGTGATTAAATTTGTTAACCACCCCGCTTTTTTTCAAAACCATTACAGATATTGCTTTAAAACTTACGACACGTATTAACCATCATTACCTCCATCAACAGACAATAGTACATAACTCTGTCAAGGTTTTTGTAAGAATTATGGCCCTTTCTTTCGACTTCCATTTTTGTTAAGTTCTCGTACCCCTCCCCCCCCCCCCCCCCCCCCCCCCACCTTTTTTTTAAACCATTAGAGGATATAACTCTTGTCAATTCATTTTTAAAGAATTATGGCCTTTTTTAAAATTAGAATTCAGAGTTATTCATACCAAATCAAAACAAGAAACCGCTGAAGACGGTAAGGCCGGATTGTCGGCAATTTGAGCTTGAAAATCGACCAACCAAGGTCAAAGTCACCGTAGAAATTAATAGAACTTGTTACTGGTTACCTTTAGGCAAAATTCTAAACTTTAACCAAAATGTTGACGGACAGACGGACGGACGGGGTTATTTACCCCCTCAAGGTCATCTGGCCAAGGTCAAGGTCAAATATCCATTTTACCTCAGCTGCCATTTGGGGGCATGTGTGTTTTACAAGCACATCTTGTTTTATATTTTGCATTTCTTTGTAGGTGAGAAACAGGCAGGTTGAACACATTTGTGACACACATCCATTAGCCAATTCAACACAGGATACACAAGGCACTTCTACACAGCATACACCAGGCACCTCTACACAGCATACACCAGGCACTTCTACACAGCATACACCAGGCACTTCTACACAGTACACACAAGGCACTTCTACACAGCACACACCAGGCACTTCTACACAGCACACACCAGGCACTTCTACACAGCACACACCAGGCACTTCTACACACAATACACCAGGCACTTCTACACATCACACACCAGGCACTTCTACACAGCACACACAAGACACTTCTACACAGCATACACCAGGCACTTCTACACACAATACACCAGGCACTTCTACACAGCATACACCAGGCACTTCTATACAGCACACACCAGGCACTTCTACACAGAATACACTAGAAACTTCCACTCAACAGCTGATACACCTACAATGTGATTCAGCATCTGACACCGGCAGTGTTGAAACTGTCTGCTTAGAGGTTGATTATGACCTAACAAGTGATAATGATGTTGATCTTCAACTGGCCTTAAACGAAAGTATTAGGTAAGTGTTAGACAGCCAATATCTTTTAGCTCTACTTGCCATCCAACAGAAGAGCTTATGTGATAACAATTGTCTGTTGTCAGTCTCATGTATCGTTAACTTTTTGTCTTGTTGAGAGCATAGAGCCCTTGTTTTTCATCCAATCTTTACCAACTTACTTACACATTCCATTTGGTCAGGAGTAATCTGCCCTTGAATAATGAAATATTGCATAGTTGGCAAGTTTGGAGGGAAAAGTTTGATCATTGCTTCCAGGACTATCTGCCTTGAAGTAGAACAGAAATATATTTTTGAAACCAGTAGAGTGTTCGGGCCCTCTTGGGCCTCTTGTTTTCAAATATGCCCTTACAGATATGTTTTGCTGTTTATTTTCATTATCACAAGTACTTGGGTACATTTGAGCAAAATTGAAGATGCTAATTAATTCTTTGTGGCAAATTTTTCAGACCTAAAGCTACATTTGAGGATATGTTGAGGAAGTGGAGAAATATGACTGTGGCAGAAAATGAGCCTTTACTCCTTCTCATTCATAGAAAAAACCTTGTTGAGTCAACCAAACGGGCCATGACACGCCAAGGGTTCAACTTTATCTCGCCTATTAAAATAAACTTCACTGGAGAGGATGGTGAGGACTATGGTGGTCTTAGACGTGAATATTTTAGGTACAGGCTATAATAATCTTACATAATTTCACTGGTCCATTATTATTATATGATTTTGTTAACATAGAACTTTTACTTTGTTTATTTTAAGGTTTTGAATATAGATTTCCATTTGTCAGTTTCATTTTGTCCGCTCTTGTTCTCCATAACCCCTCATCGCATTACAGTGAAACTTTACTGCCCCTTTTTAACTTTGTCATGAAACTGTCCGCCTAAAGTATTTGATGGAATATTACCAAACTTGGTAGGAATGATCCTTGGGTCAAGGTCTTTCAAAATTGTTCAAAGAATTTCATTCCATGCAGAACTCTGGTTGCCATGGCACAAAAAAGGGGGAATTTGTGAAAATCTATTTGACCTTTACCAAGTTTGATCAAATTATGCCCCTGGGGTTCATAGGGGCCCAGATAGTGTAGTTAGATGTTTACATATTGTATAGGAAAAATCTTAAAAAATCTTGTCAAAAACCATACGGCCTACAGCCACCAACATTTGGTATATATTATAACCTATTGGACCTTTAACAAGATTGTTCAAATTATGTCCCCAGGGTTCACAGGAGTCCGGATATTGTAGGTACTTGTTTTATATAGGCTTATATAGGGAAAATCTTAGAATATCTTCTTGTCAAAAACAGTAATGCCTACAGCCACCAAATTTGGTATATAACAAAATGAATCTGTGTAAAATTATTGTTTACACTATTTGAGCTTATGTAAAACTACTGCCCTTACCCCATTTTTGTTCTCCATCGAACTTAATTCTTTGAACAACTTTGAAGGACCTCCACTCAGGGAACATTACTCCGAAGTTTGGTTATATACCATCAACTTCATGTAGTTTAGAAGATGCTGTTTAATTAACCCTTCCATCATAGTCAGGCCTTTTAACTAACGCCTTTGCAAACAAAGAAGACCCAGATGAAGATGAAAAATGTATGCATACTGTATCAATGTAGCTGTACTAACTGGCATAGGCCATTATTGACTTCGTATTTCAAAAGTTGTTCATTAAACATACCTGTAGAGCCGCTTCTACAACTCTCATGTCGAGTGCTTTTTTTCTCTTTAAGCCAAGCTTATGAAGCTTCCTTTTTAAAGTTCTCAAACTTCAAAAGAAAAGAAATGGGTTAAAGAAATATTAATATAAGATGCGAAATACAAGTATTAGAACCCGTGTCTGGCTCCAAGTTATTTATCAACGCATTTTAATAAAGAAAAAAGTAATGAGTTATATGAGAACTCTACTAATTCTAAAGCTAAAATGCTACATTTCATTGCTTATGTGCATGTAACTGTCTAGTAAAGAGGTATGCAGTGTATTTAGGTATTATGGTAATATGCACATAGTGTCTTATTATTTCTTTACGACAGATAAAACTGACAAACTCTAGAATTGTAGAAATGTGTAAACAAGTTATTTTTCATGC
Source organism: Serripes groenlandicus (assembly GCA_031761405.1). Classification (NCBI taxonomy): domain Eukaryota; kingdom Metazoa; phylum Mollusca; class Bivalvia; order Cardiida; family Cardiidae; genus Serripes; species Serripes groenlandicus. Next base: position 118,691 of record JASEVX010000136.1, read on the forward strand.
ATGATTACTCACTTGCATTGAATGTATGATGAAATGAAAATGTCAGAAAATTGAGCACTAAGTACAACCTTTTCTCACAGTTTCTTTACCCATTAGTTAACAAATAGATGTCATTTTACCTATCTGTGGTGGATGACTTTTGAAAATGTGGAAAAGGGAGACATTGTTGATACTGAGCAATTTCTTAATTTCCAACAAAATATTTAAGAATAATTTGTATGCACAGGCAGATTTAAAGAAGGCCTGAGGGGCCATGTCTCCTCTTGAGTTTGTGTATTTTATCACACTTAACTACTTAGCAATGACTTATTTTGTCCTTGCCTCAGATCACTTTTGAAACAAGAGGGCCAAGATGGCCCTAAATCGATCACCTAATTGATAGTAAATTAGTAGCAAATATTTAACTGCAAATATCTGGAAAAATTTGATCAAGGATTGCAAATGAAACTGCAAGGAGTGGACACTTCTCAAGAAACAGCTTATCAGTAAAGGCCATTTATATCTTGAAATCTAACAAGAACTTTAATAAGAATGGAATTATAAAGTTTTTGTAATTTTGCACCTTTCCTGATGCCGCCTTGCTGCCCTGTTTTTCAACGAAATCAATATAGCTTCAACAGTTTATTTAGAGTGTCACTTAAGGAACATTTCTACCAAACTATCTTGCAATCGCACAAGCAGATTATGGAGGAAAAGGATTTTAAAATTTGGGTATTTTTCTCACTTTCTGATGCCGCAGCAACCAAAGTTCTCAATGGAATTTTAATCTTTGAACAATTTTGAAAGAGGACCACCAAAGGAACATTCCTGTGATGTTTTGTGGAAATTGGTCTATTGGAATGGTAGGAGTTGGTTGTCATTTGTAGCTAAAAGTTCAATTTACCCCTTTTGAGATGACGCCTGGTTGCTATGATTGTGTCACCAATCAAAACGCCTTAATCAAATTAAATAGAGGATCATTACAGTAAGATTCGTATTATATTTTCTTAAAATCAGACAAGCACTTTCATAAAAATGGAATTTTCAAATTCTGTCATTTTGCCCCTTTTTTGATGCCGCCTGACTGCCATGTTTTTCGCCCAATCAGTATGGCTTGAACAATTTATATAGAGGGTCACCCAAGGAACATTTCTACCAAATTATATTTGAATCTGACAGGCAGATTCGGAGGAGAAGATTTTTAAAGTTTGGACATTTTGTCCCCTTTCTGATGCCGCAGCAACCAAAGTTCTCAATGGAATTTAAATCTTTGAACAACTTTGAAAGAGGCCAACCAGAGGAACAGTCCTGTGATGTTTCACGGAAATTGTCCTTGGAGTTTGGGAGGAGATGATGTTTAAAGCTAAAAGTTAACGCCGGACGGACGGACAGACGGACGGACGACGGACAAAAAGTGATCAGAATAGCTCACCTTGAGCCTTCGGCTCTAGGTGATCTAAAAAGTCTGGCCAAAGGTGATATTGCTCTTCATGTGCAATATTTCCTCCGACATAACATTTTCAGCTGTATTTAATTCTAATATTTAAACTTACAAGATTTTGTTAGTAATTTAATTCCAATATTTAAACTTACAAGATTTTGTCAGTGATTTTGGGAAGTTGTCTGATGTAGCAAGGAGTACATATTATCTACTCTTGAAAATTTATGTTTTTCACAGACTTCACAATGAACCCTGACAATAACAAACAGATCAGAAGTTTAAGAAAGTTATTTCATAAACTGTCAGTTTTGACAAATAAATGCCAAACCAGCGATAAAAGGGACACTTCTCTGCTGATTCAGACAGTCGGTGTAAGTACCTAAAATTCTTATTATTCCTACAAAGATCTGTTCACGCCGTTTTCTTGGATTACATTATTTTCTTTATTTACATAAACAAGCTGAAGGATTTTCTTATTTTGTACATGGGAGGTTCCTTGTAGGGTCTAACTGTATACTCACCCCCACTGTCTGAATCATCAGAGTAGTGTCCCTATTATCGCTAGTTTGGCATGTATTTGTCAAAACTGACTGTTCACAATGTTTTCGTAGATTACATGTTTCAACCAAAGGATTTTCCTATTTTTAAGTCAAAGAATAATTTTTCGTTACTCATTTTGAACTGCTTTATAGCTAGAAGTGTTAGTTCTTAGCAATTAAAGTTCACTTGTACCATCGTCTTTTGAAATTGGTTCACATCGTCCATGGTTCACATCATCCATGATTCCTTCCAATCTTAGCTCATAGAACAGCGATATTGATCAGCCCACATCACTGCTGATGTACTGTATCCAGGATAAACAAATTCAGAACGTGCTTTGAAAATGCACGTTGATGGTTTGGTCATGAATGTGAGGTCTACGTTATAGCATCTAGTCAGAACTTACCTCATTTGAATGTTTCTTTCTAAACAAAGAACTGCTTGAATTTCAAATAAACTCAAGTTTTGCATAAAAAGCCGTCTGATATCCTGATCCGAAGTCATCGTGCTACATCCCCTACATGGGACCGGTGTAGGGCGGAAACGGTGTCGAGGGAAGTTTCACTCCGTATGTGACCGAGAAAAAAAAGTACGCGGATTTAAGTTAAATCCGCGCACTTTTTTTTAAGTTTGATGTTTTGGCAACCATGAAAAAAAGATGCGCATATTTATTTGTAAAATTTCGCATCTTTTTTCGACAAATTCTGCTGGATTCTCCATAGAATCCTATATAAACAGCCTTTAAAAAAAAACGCGCGGATTTAACTTAAATTCGCGCACTTTTTTTTTGCCCACGATAAGAGGCCTTCAACAGAAAAACACGCTGGCCCCAACAGGACACCGTACTAAAGTGTTAACAAGCAAATATTGACGACGGACGACGGACAAAAGGCTTTCACAAAAAAAATCAACTTGACCACTTTGTGCTCTGGTGAGCTAAACTTTTGACAAGGAGCCGACAGGCGACACACTCCATTCTAGTTGTATATAGGATGCATGATGACATCTGTTAAAAATTGCTGTAAGAGAAAACCCTTAGTGGGCTTACGGCGGCAGAGCAAATGCTTAACATCGGCCCGACATATTTTGTTTTCCCGTCGGGCAGCCAGGATTCCGCTGCCATGTAAATCATCAAGGAAAAAGTCTGAACATTTCTTTTCGAGACAAATTGAATAGTTGAATGTGAACGTACACATTTCCTGCGCTTTAATGTGACGGCTTTGTCCCGCATTAGTCGTTGTTAATACACGCCATACGTCCAAACGCTTCGTACATATGACCGTAACTGATCGAACTCCTAACAAGAGTACCGCAAACGGTACATAATACGCCCGTCAGGAACTTCTTTGTAACTCATGCAGAATTTGACAAATATACTAAGTCCAAAAAGGGGCATAACTCATTCAAAAATTGACGAAATCCCAGGAACTTGATCTGTGACACATGATTACAAAGCCATATACAAAATTTCAGGTCAATAGCTCAAAGATTGTAGGAAAAAAGTGCGGAAAACCAATATTCTAAGTCCAAAAAGGGGCATAAATCATTTAAAAATTGACGGAATTCAAGGAAATGTGAACTTGATCTGTGACACTTGATTACAAAGCCATATACATAATTTCAGCTCAATACATCAAAGGATGTAGAAAAAAAGTGCAGAAAACAAATATTCTAAGTCCAAAAAATTGACGAAATCCCAGGAAATATGAACTTGATCTGTGACACATCACTACAAAGCCTTATACAAAATTTCAGCTCAATAGCTCAAAGTATGTAAGAAAAAAAGTGCGGAAAACCCGAACGGACGGACGGAGGGATGGACATGACAATACCATAATACGTACCGTTTTTAAGAAACGGTCGTAGAATAAAACGAATGAGCTTAATCAGCACAAGAACTGGGTCACTATATGCTGAATAATCCGCTTACAGTGCACAGGTATTGCTAGCTTAGTTGCTACTTGAATGTTCAGACACAAACTGTGATGACATTTTGATTCCTTTCATCAACACCATTTTCTGAAAAACGATACGAATTTATGTAACTCACTCACGTGTGTGTGTACAAGCATGCATCATCTATTGTTTAAGTGTTCATAGCATACATAAAGTATTAGGGGGAGACTCCCCACTTACAAGCGCACAAATACGAAATAAATCATACGAATCAGCGAAATGACTGCAAACTCGGAAGACATTTCCCTCAGATCCTATCGATATGCAATCATATTGACCTATATGTGTTGTGTAAGCGGATTCTTCGGTATATAGTAACCTACTTCTTGTGATATATAAGTGTATACATTTGTTTTAAGGGTAATAAAAATTGCTCGCCAAATAGTTAATTCTGCATGGCGAGGGTAAATAAAACCAAATAGTTAGTTAAGGGTAATGTTCAGTTTCGGTTAACCTTTCACGAACTTTGTTCCGGGAGCATGGTACTTACAAACACAAGGCCTGTAGTCTATTGAACGCTGAAAAAAAAGACATTTCCTTTGATTTTGGAGTAAAATGTAATTTTAATATTCTACTATATTCTTTGAAATATTTTAGTTAAAAAATCGGCATATAAAGGAGCTTAACGATCAGCTCATGATGTCAGAAAGAAATTAAGGGTAAAATGGAATGAGAACGGTTCTAGAATTTCTATGTAAAACGAATCGGTTAGAACAAAGAAACTTAAACGCCCTAAAAGGTCGATTATTTGATGATGAATGCGCTTACACAATACGTACTAAATAGGTCATCTTCAAATGGCGGATTTAGAAATATTACTGAAGACGGTAGAGGACTCCGACATTTGCAACGGTTAGGCTATCCGCACCAATAAATTGTATTTGATGAATTCTCAAGAACAAGAAACAGATTTTGTTCTAGTTGTATTCTCTAGTCCGTTAAAACTAAGGTCACTCGTGGCCAACACATTATTTTCTGATGAATGCGCTTATACATTATGGGTCAATTTGTGTAAATATTGCTTTAAACTGTTTAGGGTTATATTTATAAATATTTCCAAACACTCTTGAACGAATTATTAGTGCGTTCTTCTTATTTTTTATCCGTAACGAGACTTTCGTAGACAAAGTTCGTGTAAATCCGTTTTCTTATGAGATTGTTGTTCTAAGTCACCTTCGTAAACGGTTAACGACTTGAAGTGTTATGTAAATAATTTGGGATGTAAACATGTCGAATTATCTATCCAAGACTAGAAAGATCGAGTCGGCTTGTTGGGTATGTGGAGGAAAGTAGTCCTACAAAGAAAGACATCGCATATGGTCTGTGTTCATGATGTTGTTTTCCTGCATCGGTTGTCAAATAAATGACACATGATAATACGAAGAACCGAAAGTCAAGATTATTTAAACTAGAGAGGGAAGTAAATAAAACATTTACGTGTATATGGGAAGATGGTCAACAAGATGACCTGCATGAAATGTGTAAATGTCTAATTTTGCCTGAAATCATTGTTAATTTAATATTAACAATGTGTTTTACTTTCATTACGGCTGCACTCAGTATTTGCACGGATAATTGTATTGACGTGAACTAGTGTACCTTGGCCTTATAATATAGTGTTGTGTAACCTCCAGTCATTGTCACCAAGCGCTTGATTCTTTGATTGTTGCGCTAAAACGGTACTGATTAAACGTTCGAATAACGAAAAGAACATTTTAACGATTTCAACGTATTTTGCTTCATTATTTCAATGATTTAAGGACCTTTGTCAGAAGAACCAGGTATATGGATATTTTATATGATTATGCATTGAACGAAGGCTCCATTGTTTGTTGTCTAAAACGTTTAACGACTAAATATTTGTATTGTTGACAGAGCCAAAAGGTTGTTTTATTCAGTTCAGGCATTTAGAATTGTTTGTTTCTTCCGTCTTAATGTACAAGATTTCTGATATGTAATTATTGATTGTTTAACGTATAAAGGCATTTGCATTAAGTTCAAGCTTGTAGTCTTTTTGTTTACATGTATATTCATGAAGTTGTATTGTTAATTTCAGTTCTTACGGTTTTCGACTAATAAAGATAAGAACCAGTCACGAGTTTTCTTTTGAGACCAAGGGTTCCTTACAAAATGCACCATATTGTCAAAGCTAGAACAGTATGTAAAACAATCGAAAAATAAGAGTGGCACGATTGAACGTTCGACAACGGAAATGGGTCGCATGTGAAACATTTGACAATTGTGTGAAAAATAAACGAATTCTGCGACTATGCAAACTCGGATGACATTATGATAGATCCTATCGATATTGACCTATGTGTTGTGTAAGCGGATTCTTAGTATATAGTGACCTTCTTCATGTGATGTATAAGCGTATTCATTTGTTTTAAAGGCAATGTTCATTTCTGGTCAATCATTTGCACGGACCAGACATACAAAAATCAGACACAATCCCTGTAGTCGATAGAACGATGAAATAGCGACAGATGTCGGATAAAGTTGATGCTTTAGTTTGCTAGATATGTGTGTTACACTAAAAAAAAAATCCTGTGATTTTGGAGGAAAATGTAATTTTATTATTCTACTTTATTCTTCGAAAGATTTAAGTTAAACCTAGCATATAAAGAGTCATTACGATCAGCTCACGGCGTCAGAATGAAATTGAGAGTTTAGTGAAATATGAATAGTCCGAGAATTTCTATGTAAAACAAAATGGTAAGAACCAAGGGCGTAACCAGAGAAGAATGTTTTATACGCACTATCCTGATTTTTTACAATTTACAGTGTTGATATTCTAAAATGGCAGGGCTGTACAAAAAAATAAATAATTCAGCCACTTGTCCTGCTAAGATTCTCACTTGTCCCACTTTTCTGCACATCAAGTTTAACATGCGACAAATTTCAGAATTGTGACTGGGCTACCAGATTTTTTGAGTGTTTTAATTGTTATTTAGTGGGGTTTTTCTAGTTCTGTATAAAGATAACATTAAGAGCACGCAGTGTACATGATTTAAGGGTAGTGACCAATTCAAATAACATTATTGCAAAAGACCTGTAGTGCAGCATTCAGTTAAAAAAAATGAAATTTGGAAAAGAGATTATTTTTCACTACCGGTAGGTTATTTGAAATATTCTGCATAAAATGTATGTATTTTATCCATATAATACTATTTACAAAAGATTCAAAAGCTATTGACAGAAATGTTAAACTTGAGACCACATAGTCAAATGATGCAATAGCACTTTTCAAATTGAAGATAACAAAATAATACGGTCACCGATTTGGGTCCCTCACCGAAACAGGGCAGTGTACGATACAAGGGTCAGTTTTACAAAGAAAGACATATTAAATAAATTCAATTGTATTAACCAAAAGTCAAATTTATCCGGTTCAATGTAGATCTAGTTATTAAATCAAAAAATATTGTCAAAAAAAATAAAAGACATCAAAACGTTAAATTTGTTTCATGTGTTGCAGTCAATCTCATTAAAACTATCTCCTATTAACGCTACGCATTTACATTTAGTCAGATCGTGTACTTTAGTTAGATTGGTGTTGCGGTATTATTCGCAACATAGCCGCCATTTTGATGATTGCGCAATGTTAGTCATGGTTCCCTACTTTGAGAATTAGAAATCGGTAAACAGCGTTGAATGTAAACATCGGGGTCGTCAGGTCGTGAATAGCATAATTTATAAAATTTCTCATTTCATCCAATGAAATCGCAAGTCATGATTTATTTTTTTTCCCGCCGGTTATGCTAATTAATTTTGGTAAACAAAGCCGTGATTGGGCAATTATCATACTCGGGGGAATTATTTATATATTTCATTCCAAACAATTTTCTTTGTGTCCCTGATATTACGAATATTATGAGAAGTCGTCGTATTGTCTTTAATTTGGATCGAATTTATTTTATTAACTTCTGCATGGCGAAAATTTTCTTCCAAGTCTTTCTGAACCGGTTTGCACCAGTTTGCAAACATCGCATACCGAAACGAGAAATATGCATCAAAATACATTTAAGGGAATATTTTAATGAGACCGATCCATCGGTAATTCCCTAGCATTCATGAAATAACACATCCCCAAGGAACAATTGTCACTTATGATTGGACCGTCTTATTGGGTAAATATATCACGTTAATCGCTTATTACTGACGCGATTCGGTTGGCTGAAACCACTAGTTCTGACAGGTGGGTAACTCCGCCTACTGTTATTGATTTGTTATGGTCACGCGCGAGTGGGTTTTCGCATGTAACATACATTCAAATTTTTACACGACAGACATGTGTGTAAATAATTAAGCCGGGCTACCAGACACAGGAATTTACATTAACTGTTACGTAAATGGGTTAATATTCTGGGACGTGGATTTTCAGAAAATGCCACTTGTCCGGGACTGAGATTTTGCAATTAGCGACTTGCCCGGTGCGATTTACGACTTGTTCCGGACGTCGGGCTATGTGATGGACGTTTGGTTGTGGAATTTTCTATACGCACGTGCGTAATGGGCGGTACGCCCTTGAGATCAAAGAAACTTCACCGCGCCAAAAGGTCGGTTATTTGATGATGAATGCGCTTACACAGTACGTACTAAATAGGTCAACTGTAAATGGCAGATTTATAAATATTACCTTAGACGGTCGGGAATCAGACATGTGTAACGGTTAGGCTATCCTCAACAATATTATTAATGTTATTTGATACATTCTCAAGAACAACAATCCGAGTTAATGATTTTGTTCTAGTTGTAATATCGAGTCCGTCTAAGGTCACTCATTTTTTGTTGATGAATGCGCTTATACTGAACGTTCAATATGGGTCAATTTAACTTGGAATATCATCTCGTTAAAATGCAAGTACAGGTTTTGTCGTACTTTTAAACAATTACGTATTGAATATAAAAGCGAAACATTAAAAGAAATAGTTTTCAAATTCAAAATTTTCTAGGTAAAGGTTGCGTAGCCCTATGTAAATTCTTCATTTGAACATTTAGCAAGGCTAGCCATCCGAACATGCTTCAATTATTTTACAGAGCTACAGATAACTTTTTAGATCAATTGGGTCAGTACCCAACCATTTTTCAAGAATAGAAATAGCCCAGCTGTCGCACTACAGAGTGGTATAAATCCACCACTGTGCCTGCTCGTTTGAGCTGCAACCCGTGTCGCCTGATGAAGGGATCCTGGTAGTTGAGTAGGCTCGGAGTATGGCAATTTTAAACTCCGATTCTACAATACACTGCTTTGGCCTTGAGTTGGGTTAAACGGGAGATCAGGAAGGCCCGCCCTGATCAATCGGCTGGTCATGTTTAGCCCTGATACCCTTTATTTAGTTACATTTTCTTTTTCGTTATATTAACTTTTAACGCAATATGTTATTTCATAAATATTTGTACCCGTTTACATTTGAAACAAGGTGTATCAGAAGGCAGTGGCTTCAGGGTCAATCGGCTAAAAGAGATGTTTAATTGACGATCGTTCACTTTCTTAACCTGTATTCCAAGCACTTCCGAAATGAATTCCATAATCCAGTGGAACTGTCGTGGATTTAAAGCCAATTTTGAGGAATTGTCTCTTCTAGTTAATGAAAAGAAACCAGTAGCTATATGCTTACAAGAAACATTTTTAAAAGATAATGATAGTCTTTCTCTTAAATATCATTCATGTTATCATAAAACATCTGATGCAAGTGCTCGAGCTTGTGGTGGGGTAGCAGTAGTTGTTAACAACTCTGTTCCCCGTAGCTTTGTCTCACTTACTACAACTCTGCAGGCAACTGCGGTAAGAATTTTATTAAGCAAAACAATTACCTTATGCTCTTTGTATCTTCCGCCAAGTCAGTCACCTGATACAGACAAGCTCGTTGAACTTGTCAATCAGCTTCCAACACCTTTTATGATAGTTGGTGACTTCAATTCACACAATACGTTGTGGGGATGTAGAGACACCAATAAAAAAGGCCAAATATTAGAAGATTTCATTTTTAAACATGACCTTTGTATTTTGAATAATAAATCTCACACATATCTGCATCCTGCTACTGGTTCTTACTCATCTCTTGATCTTTCTATTTGTAGTCCTGATATATTTGTTGACTTTAAGTGGAAGGTGGAAGACGACCTTCATGGAAGTGATCATTTCCCTATAATTATCACTGAAACTGGGCCATCTGTCCTGGGTCGTCCGAGACGATGGAAGCTCCACAAAGCGAACTGGAATTTATTTATGTTAAATACCCCTCCCTGCTCACACACACATGCTTCCTGGGTGAATCAACCAATCTACGCGTTAAGACTGAAAACAGTGTGGTATAATGAGCCATTGCTCGTCATGTTTTCAACGGTCGTTTTGGGTGCACTGTACGGAGTTTTAGGCCGTTTTCAACAGCATTTATGTCCAATCACTCTCACAGTTCACAAACTCATGGGACATGGGAGAATCAACCCAGCTATGCGTTAGGACTGAAGACAGTGTGGAAAGATGAGCCATTGCTAATCACGATTTCAAAGGTCGTTTTGTTTGTATTGTTGGGTGTTTTAGGCCGTTTTCCACATCATTCCAGTCATACCACCCCGTCAGTTCACACACTCGTGATCCCTGGGTGAATCAACCCAGCTATGCAATAGGCCTGAACACATTGTGACAAGAGAAGCAATTCAACCCAGCTATGCGTTAGGCCTGAAAACAGTGTGGAAAGAGGAGCCATTGCTAATCATGATTTCAAAGGGCGTTTTGTTTGTATTGTTGGGTGTTTTACGCCGTTTTCAACATCATATATGTCAAATCACACGCACTGTTCACATACTCATGCGTCCTGGGTGATTCAACCCAGCTAATCAATAGTACTGAACACACTGTGACAAAGGGAGCAATTGCCCGCCCTGCTTTCAGAGGTCCTTTTGTTTGTATTGTTGGGTGTTTTAGGCCGATTTCCACATCATTCAAGCCATACCACCCCGTCAGTTCACGCACTCGTGATCCCTGGGTGAATCAACCCAGCTATGCAATTGACCTGAACACTTCGTGGCAAGAGAAGCAATTGCCCGCCATGCTTTAAAATGTCGTTTTGTTTGCATTGTATGGGTTTTTGATCTTGGAAGCGAGTTGTTGCATTACTAAATAAGTGTGGAAAGAGGCATAACATAGCTGCATGTGGGAAAGGGTTAGTATCTGTTCACGGGTCTTCGCACCTCTGCGGGCCAAATCCCTTTCGGCGGTACAGTGAACGATTTTCCCACAACCCCGTTCCCACATATGCATACACTCCCTATAAATGAACTATCGAAAACATTGTGATAAAAACAGCCATTGCTCATCATGTTTTCAAAGGTCGTTTTGCTTGCATTGGTGGGGTTTTAGGCCGTTTTCAACAGCATGTATGCCCAATCGCCATCACAGTGCACATACTCGTGTTTTTTGGGTGATTCTACACAGCTAGGCAATAGGACTGAAAACAGTGTGGTAAAAGGAGACATTGCTTATCATGTTTTCAAAGGTCGTTTTGATTGCGTTGTTGGTTGTTTTGGGCCGTTTTCAACAGCATTTATGTTAAATACCCCTCCCTGCTCACACACACATGCTTCCTGGGTGAATCAACCAATCTACGCGATAAGACTGAAAACAGTGTGGTATAATGAGCCATTGCTCGTCATGTTTTCAACGGTCGTTTTGGGTGCACTGTACGGAGTTTTAGGCCGTTTTCAACAGCATTTATGTACAATTACTCTCACAGTTCACAAACTCATGGGACCTGGGAGAATCAACCCAGCTATGCGTTAGGACTGAAGACAGTGTGGAAAGATGAGCCATTGCTAATCACGATTTCAAAGGTCGTTTTGTTTGTATTGTTGGGTGTTTTAGGCCGTTTTCCACATCATTCCAGTCATACCACCCCGTCAGTTCACACACTCGTGATCCCTGGGTGAATCAACCCAGCTATGCAATAGACCTGAACACATTGTGACAAGAGAAGCAATTCAACCCAGCTATGCGTTAGGCCTGAAAACAGTGTGGAAAGAGGAGCCATTGCTAATCATGATTTCAAAGGTCGTTTTGTTTGTATTGTTGGGTGTTTTACGCCGTTTTCAACATCATATATGTCAAATCACACGCACTGTTCACCTACTCATGCGTCCTGGGTGATTCAACCCAGCTAATCAATCGTACTGAACACACTGTGACAAAGGGAGCAATTGCCCGCCCTGCTTTCAGAGGTCGTTTTGTTTGTATTGTTGGGTGTTTTAGGCCGATTTCCACATCATTCAAGTCATACCACCCCGTCAGTTCACACACTCGTGATCCCTGGGTGAATCAACCCAGCTATGCAATAGACCTGAACACATTGTGACAAGAGAAGCAATTCAACCCAGCTATGCGTTAGGCCTGAAAACAGTGTGGAAAGAGGAGCCATTGCTAATCATGATTTCAAAGATCGTTTTGTTTGTATTGTTGGGTGTTTTACGCCTTTTTTCAACATCATATATGTCAACTCACACGCACTGTTCACATACTCATGCGTCCTGGCTGATTCAACCCAGCTAATCAATCGTACTGAACACACTGTGACAAAGGGAGCAATTGCCCGCCCTGCTTTCAGAGGTCCTTTTGTTTGTATTGTTGGGTGTTTTAGGCCGATTTCCACATCATTCAAGTCATACCACCCCGTCAGTTCACGCACAAGTGATCCCTGGGTGAATCAACCCAGCTATGCAATTGACCTGAACACATTGTGGCAAGAGAAGCAATTGCCCGCCATGCTTTAAAATGTCGTTTTGTTTGCATTGTATGGGTTTTGATCTTGGAAGCGAGTTGTTGCATTACTAAATAAGTGTGGAAAGAGGCATAACATAGCTGCATGTGGGAAAGGGTTAGTATCTGTTCACGGGTCTTCGCACCTCTGCGGGCCAAATCCCTTTCGGCGGTACAGTGAACGATTTTCCCACAACCCCGTTCCCACATATGCATACACTCCCTATAAATGAACTATCGAAAACATTGTGATAAAAACAGCCATTGCTCATCATGTTTTCAAAGGTCGTTTTGCTTGCATTGGTGGGGTTTTAGGCCGTTTTCAACAGCATGTATGCCCAATCGCCATCACAGTGCACATACTCGTGTTTTTTGGGTGATTCTACACAGCTAGGCAATAGGACTGAAAACAGTGTGGTAAAAGGAGCCATTGCTTATCATGTTTTCAAAGGTCGTTTTGATTGCGTTGTTGGTTGTTTTAGGCCGTTTTCAACAGCATTTATGTTAAATACCCCTCCCTGCTCACACACACATGCTTCCTGGGTGAATCAACCAATCTACGCGATAAGACTGAAAACAGTGTGGTATAATGAGCCATTGCTCGTCATGTTTTCAACGGTCGTTTTGGGTGCACTGTACGGAGTTTTAGGCCGTTTTCAACAGCATTTATGTCCAATCACTCTCACAGTTCACAAACTCATGGGACCTGGGAGAATCAACCCAGCTATGCGTTAGGACTGAAGACAGTGTGGAAAGATGAGCCATTGCTAATCACGATTTCAAAGGTCGTTTTGTTTGTATTGTTGGGTGTTTTAGGCCGTTTTCCACATCATTCCAGTCATACCACCCCGTCAGTTCACACACTCGTGATCCCTGGGTGAATCAACCCAGCTATGCAATAGGCCTGAACACATTGTGACAAGAGAAGCAATTCAACCCAGCTATGCGTTAGGCCTGAAAACAGTGTGGAAAGAGGAGCCATTGCTAATCATGATTTCAAAGGTCGTTTTGTTTGTATTGTTGGGTGTTTTACGCCGTTTTCAACATCATATATGTCAAATCACACGCACTGTTCACATACTCATGCGTCCTGGGTGATTCAACCCAGCTAATCAATAGTACTGAACACACTGTGACAAAGGGAGCAATTGCCCGCCCTGCTTTCAGAGGTCCTTTTGTTTGTATTGTTGGGTGTTTTAGGTCGATTTCCACATCATTCAAGCCATACCACCCCGTCAGTTCACGCACTCGTGATCCCTGGGTGAATCAACCCAGCTATGCAATTGACCTGAACACTTCGTGGCAAGAGAAGCAATTGCCCGCCATGCTTTAAAATGTCGTTTTGTTTGCATTGTATGGGTTTTTGATCTTGGAAGCGAGTTGTTGCATTACTAAATAAGTGTGGAAAGAGGCATAACATAGCTGCATGTGGGAAAGGGTTAGTATCTGTTCACGGGTCTTCGCACCTCTGCGGGCCAAATCCCTTTCGGCGGTACAGTGAACGATTTTCCCACAACCCCGTTCCCACATATGCATACACTCCCTATAAATGAACTATCGAAAACATTGTGATAAAAACAGCCATTGCTCATCATGTTTTCAAAGGTCGTTTTGCTTGCATTGGTGGGGTTTTAGGCCGTTTTCAACAGCATGTATGCCCAATCGCCATCACAGTGCACATACTCGTGTTTTTTGGGTGATTCTACACAGCTAGGCAATAGGACTGAAAACAGTGTGGTAAAAGGAGACATTGCTTATCATGTTTTCAAAGGTCGTTTTGATTGCGTTGTTGGTTGTTTTGGGCCGTTTTCAACAGCATTTATGTTAAATACCCCTCCCTGCTCACACACACATGCTTCCTGGGTGAATCAACCAATCTACGCGATAAGACTGAAAACAGTGTGGTATAATGAGCCATTGCTCGTCATGTTTTCAACGGTCGTTTTGGGTGCACTGTACGGAGTTTTAGGCCGTTTTCAACAGCATTTATGTACAATTACTCTCACAGTTCACAAACTCATGGGACCTGGGAGAATCAACCCAGCTATGCGTTAGGACTGAAGACAGTGTGGAAAGATGAGCCATTGCTAATCACGATTTCAAAGGTCGTTTTGTTTGTATTGTTGGGTGTTTTAGGCCGTTTTCCACATCATTCCAGTCATACCACCCCGTCAGTTCACACACTCGTGATCCCTGGGTGAATCAACCCAGCTATGCAATAGACCTGAACACATTGTGACAAGAGAAGCAATTCAACCCAGCTATGCGTTAGGCCTGAAAACAGTGTGGAAAGAGGAGCCATTGCTAATCATGATTTCAAAGGTCGTTTTGTTTGTATTGTTGGGTGTTTTACGCCGTTTTCAACATCATATATGTCAAATCACACGCACTGTTCACCTACTCATGCGTCCTGGGTGATTCAACCCAGCTAATCAATCGTACTGAACACACTGTGACAAAGGGAGCAATTGCCCGCCCTGCTTTCAGAGGTCGTTTTGTTTGTATTGTTGGGTGTTTTAGGCCGATTTCCACATCATTCAAGTCATACCACCCCGTCAGTTCACACACTCGTGATCCCTGGGTGAATCAACCCAGCTATGCAATAGACCTGAACACATTGTGACAAGAGAAGCAATTCAACCCAGCTATGCGTTAGGCCTGAAAACAGTGTGGAAAGAGGAGCCATTGCTAATCATGATTTCAAAGGTCGTTTTGTTTGTATTGTTGGGTGTTTTACGCCTTTTTTCAACATCATATATGTCAACTCACACGCACTGTTCACATACTCATGCGTCCTGGCTGATTCAACCCAGCTAATCAATCGTACTGAACACACTGTGACAAAGGGAGCAATTGCCCGCCCTGCTTTCAGAGGTCCTTTTGTTTGTATTGTTGGGTGTTTTAGGCCGATTTCCACATCATTCAAGTCATACCACCCCGTCAGTTCACGCACAAGTGATCCCTGGGTGAATCAACCCAGCTATGCAATTGACCTGAACACATTGTGGCAAGAGAAGCAATTGCCCGCCATGCTTTAAAATGTCGTTTTGTTTGCATTGTATGGGTTTTGATCTTGGAAGCGAGTTGTTGCATTACTAAATAAGTGTGGAAAGAGGCATAACATAGCTGCATGTGGGAAAGGGTTAGTATCTGTTCACGGGTCTTCGCACCTCTGCGGGCCAAATCCCTTTCGGCGGTACAGTGAACGATTTTCCCACAACCCCGTTCCCACATATGCATACACTCCCTATAAATGAACTATCGAAAACATTGTGATAAAAACAGCCATTGCTCATCATGTTTTCAAAGGTCGTTTTGCTTGCATTGGTGGGGTTTTAGGCCGTTTTCAACAGCATGTATGCCCAATCGCCATCACAGTGCACATACTCGTGTTTTTTGGGTGATTCTACACAGCTAGGCAATAGGACTGAAAACAGTGTGGTAAAAGGAGCCATTGCTTATCATGTTTTCAAAGGTCGTTTTGATTGCGTTGTTGGTTGTTTTAGGCCGTTTTCAACAGCATTTATGTTAAATACCCCTCCCTGCTCACACACACATGCTTCCTGGGTGAATCAACCAATCTACGCGATAAGACTGAAAACAGTGTGGTATAATGAGCCATTGCTCGTCATGTTTTCAACGGTCGTTTTGGGTGCACTGTACGGAGTTTTAGGCCGTTTTCAACAGCATTTATGTCCAATCACTCTCACAGTTCACAAACTCATGGGACCTGGGAGAATCAACCCAGCTATGCGTTAGGACTGAAGACAGTGTGGAAAGATGAGCCATTGCTAATCACGATTTCAAAGGTCGTTTTGTTTGTATTGTTGGGTGTTTTAGGCCGTTTTCCACATCATTCCAGTCATACCACCCCGTCAGTTCACACACTCGTGATCCCTGGGTGAATCAACCCAGCTATGCAATAGGCCTGAACACATTGTGACAAGAGAAGCAATTCAACCCAGCTATGCGTTAGGCCTGAAAACAGTGTGGAAAGAGGAGCCATTGCTAATCATGATTTCAAAGGTCGTTTTGTTTGTATTGTTGGGTGTTTTACGCCGTTTTCAACATCATATATGTTAAATCACACGCACTGTTCACATACTCATGCGTCCTGGGTGATTCAACCCAGCTAATCAATAGTACTGAACACACTGTGACAAAGGGAGCAATTTCCCGCCCTGCTTTCAGAGGTCCTTTTGTTTGTATTGTTGGGTGTTTTAGGTCGATTTCCACATCATTCAAGCCATACCACCCCGTCAGTTCACGCACTCGTGATCCCTGGGTGAATCACCCAGCTATGCAATTGACCTGAACACTTCGTGGCAAGAGAAGCAATTGCCCGCCATGCTTTAAAATGTCGTTTTGTTTG